>JAZDUH010000182.1:925000-1220000 GCA_036419115.1 Scarus forsteni
GCTTTCATATCACTTCCAAGCAAGGTGAGATGAAACTAATGTGACATAGAGACACTGCTGAGCACCAAATGGTCAGCAGTGTCAAAGAAAGTTGTGTGAGGATTCAACCTCCTCTCCAGTTTTTTCTGCTTCTCCTCTCTCCTGACTGCAGCAGTGGGGGCGTGGCTTTGGAGCAGACCTGCTGGTAACCTCACCTGCTTCCTGTTACCCTGATCAACTTCCCTATTTAAGGCCGGGAGACTCGCCTGCTGATCACCGACTGGCTGCGCTTCATTTGTGGTTCATCTCAGCCTCAAGTACTCTCAGTGCTGGCCTTATGCTCTCAGTCTCCGCTACTCGGAGTTCATTGTTTTTTCTTTTGGATGGTTTTTGTGCTTTTGCTCATCTCCCTGAAGACTGACATCTCTCTTTTTGTCTCCTAGGTCTCCACGAGCTCCCGCTACCGCCATCACCACCCTCTTTGTATATGTTCACCTGTTTTTTCTGCACCGCTTGGAATCATTTTGTGACTGTTTGGTTTTTTCATTAAAACCTGAGTTACCCTAAACTGATTGTCTATTTCTGCTCTGGGCTCTATTCAACATTTATGGTCATATCCTAACAAGTTGGGGTGTTAGACACCCAGATAAAATGCCTTGCCAATTGCTAATTCAATATTTTTTGAATTCATTAATTAGAAAAGTCCTTATGTACTAAACTGGTGTCAGAATACTTGTTTCGCCGATGACCCCATGCTTGTGTGTTCTCTTTGGGCCCCCCAAAAGGATAATAGCACAATTTAAATCCATGCATGCCATCTTTGGGCTGCACACGTTGTAACCTTGCTTCAAAACTGGAATGTCATGGATATGAATCACTACAGCAGATGCTCTCAAGGGGGTCATTATCAAGCTCCTCCTGAGGCTTCATTCATTAGTTTAAGTCAGGTGATTAATTTTGTGACAGCGATTTCTTACCTGGAGCACCTCAGTGAGACAGCCATCATGCTAATTGATCACAGAGTCCGTCATGACTGCAGATAATGATCCAGACCTACAATGAGAACTTCTCTGGAGGAAGCTACTTTCCTTGCTGGTGCAGAAGGGACTGTTTACTTTGGTTACCTGCAGGAAGAGGCCGATCTGAAGCTATCTGTACATCTGTAGGTTTATAGAGCTTTTTTGGGGGCCTCTAATTCCTTAATCCTCAAACCCTGTTTTCTGATTCAAGACGTAATCCAGCGCTGATGCAGAAATGTGATGAATGATTTTTTTGGAACCGTTGTCAAAGTCTGCCAAAAGGCCTCTCCAGCTTAATCATACTTTTCTGAATTAGGTGTTAAAGCAGGATAGCTGCTCAGTCTGCCACAGGGTGGTAGAGTAAACAGGATGAAGAATGTGGTCTCCATGAGTCTAAATGGAGAGTTCTGTCACGATTTCTCAGCTTCATCTCTTGCAGTCTCTCCCTGTTTCCTCATCCCTCATTCTCATTGGTTTCCCTGCAGGGAGGCAGGAAACTAAAGGCCCATTACCTGAGCCACAAATCTGAGTTCACACAGAGGGCATCATGCCTCTGATGTGGTTCATGTGGAGTTCCTCGGTTATAGTTAAGACACACTCTGAAAATAACTGACTTTCATTCGAATCAGATTTCTCTGTAGCATTTATGTCCATACTTTAAAAAGAGTTGGCACAACCACATATTTTCTGATAATAGTTTCCTTTTAATAATGTCAGACTTGGATGCAACAAGTGAAGACGGATGCTGCCGTTTTCTCTTTATTGTTAATTGCTCATAGGTGTTTTTCCTCCAGGGATGTTGACAAGCTTGCACCTCATTCAGCAGTTGAATTGTTTGTACAAAGAAAAGAATAATGATGGCAGAGCTGCATAATGTGTTCTCTGTATCAACAAATCCCCTGCTCAAGGCTGCAGAAACCAGACTGCATTTATGTGCCGCTGTTTCTTCTTGCTCTCTGTCTCACGTCACAGTAAACAGACAACACCTCTCCAATATCAGTCCATTTTTAGTCTGTTATTAGACCTTGTATAATATTCAAGGTCAAATACACAGTCCAGGCTAGCTCAAAAAACACATTTTGGATCAAAAAACAACAAAAAAAGAGCAAGTTGGTCGGAAATGAGTTGACTTTAATCATATTGTCTATCTGCAGCAGCAGATACATAGCATTTTTGTGTATAATGTGGTCTTACAGTTAGGCTTTTGCAATTTCAGGGCTGTCTTTCTACAATCTTGGTGTTATGAAGCAATTAAAATCACTTTAATAACAGAAAGGCAGGAAGGCCTGAGCATTTCAATTTCCATGTTAAGCTGGTGGAAGCTAGATTTGACCAAAATAGACCAAATCAAGATAGACCAAATTTGGGTATTTGAAAGTGTGTTTTGATTTTCATTGTTCAGTTACATTATATTCATTGCTGACCTCCATGGACTCAGCAGCTTGGCCCTGGAAGGCTTTCCCCTTCATCCCCATTTATGGGCATCCTTGAATAAGGAAACTAAAAACTGCTCACGAAAGATGAGTGGTGTAAGACAAAAATGCATCCCTGGTTTTCTAAAAGATGACGGAGAGATTATTCACCGCCGCCCTAATATGACGAACAAAACCCAAACAAGAGAGGGAGTCATTGAAAAATGATGAAAGTAGTAATTGATGTTCCAGCCAAAGCCAAAGGACTTTTTTATTTTCTTTATGAACTCAAACGTTCCCATTTTAAGCACAAAACAAAACAGGCAAGGATGCTGACCTTTTGTCTGAATGGAAGACATTAGTTGAAAGTAAATGTGTTCATGTAGCATGGTTCTACAGTTGCTGATGCCAGAAAACAAGGGCACACTTACTGCCACTTTCTCCAACTCTTGCCTAAATTTAGAGAGCATCAGTGGACTCCCACGTTTCCAACAGATGTGTTTAACACTTGTAAATTTTGCTTGCAAATTCCTTCATTGAAATTTCAATGCAGTAGATGCAGACACTTCTGGTTTTGAAAGGAAATATGAAAACCACAAATGAGTTTAGTCACTTTGTTTCAAATTCACATAAAAAAAAACAGATCTGTTAAATATGAACCTTTACTTTTCTCATGGATTTCAACAATTCACCAAATAAGTTATTTTACATTGTGCTCTTAAATCACTTAGTCATACTCCTTTGCAGGCTAAGTGACATTTACAGTCTTTGACAGTAAACCTGATTTTAATGTCAGCTACAGCTACAGGCCTCTGTTCATTTTCATGCACCTTGTATTACAAATATGGCATTTGATTCAATTCATTTGACGGAGATCTAAATGGCACAGTAAAACCCAGTTACAGTCCAGCAAAAATTCTGATAGTAATAAAAGGAGAGATTCACTTTTTTCTGTCCAACCATTCCTCCCTGCAGTTTCTCATTTTCTCTCCTGCATCAAATTCCTCAGATAAAATTACAGCTCGTTTCTTCTTCGTCACACCTCTCCGTTCCAACTGAGAATATTGGCAGAGAAAATGTGCTGATGAAATTTTGTGCCTGTGCACAGGCTTGGAAAATTATTCAGAAAATTGGGGCAATCACTTTGGGCCAGTTTTTGAGAAAAAAAAAAGTATTATATCACTGCAACCAAAGACTTTCTTCATTCAGACTGGAAGACTTTTATAATATTGTAGATTCCCCTATACATAGTGGGCCTGATCTTCTAAGTTTCCAAATAATGAGCGCTTAATTGCGTGTGAAAACTAAAAAAACTGCATGTGCTATTAGTGATCATGTTGAGGGCAATCTACTATGGATGCATTAGCAATTGACAACAGGCATAAAAAGTGGTGCAGACCACCCTCTTTAAAGGAGGATATTTTGTGTGCTACTGGCTGTCATCATGGAGAGTTTGGGAGAGCAGAGTTGCTATAAACGCAAAATGTAGTTTGAAACCATGGAGTTGGTGGCAAATAACCACACTGTGAACTACAGCTGACACATCTCATCTTTGCCAGAATTAATGTGATTTGGGAGGCCATTTGTGAAAAGTACATAGCTCAAAACTAGAATTGCTTGATAGACCATATTTATCTACTATTTTTATTTCTGACCAGAGGTTGTTGTAACCTTTTTTTGACAGACAAGGTTGTCACTTTTCCCTGATGGCATATTTTTATCTGTTTTTTTTTTAATTTTCCTTTTTCTGATTCTAATTAAACATAATGGAAATGACAGCATTCACATAATTACACAGCTTCATCACCAGTAAACTCTCATGTGAAGAGCTGTCTTACAGTTACGCACACAGACAGGCTTTGACTGAAAAGTCGCACAATCCACTTATGAGCTCTGAGTGACAAATGGAGTGACTCTGGTTATGAAAGTTTTTTTTTTTTTTTTTACAAAGGTTCAATGACTTCCTCCACGATGTATTGGGAGCACAAATCAGAGAGGGTTTACTTTACATATCTGCATGAGTATGATGGCACACTGGATCATCCCTCTTATTCCAGTCCATCAAAGTGACAGACAGCCTCCAAATCTGTCTGTCATTCATCAAAATTAAGTAAATGATGGAAAATATTCAGTTAATGCTGTTAATGACAGTCCAAACATGTTGACATGAACACGGAATATGCTTTCTCTCCGCTGTCAGCCCCCTGTGCATAACGCTGTGCTAATTTGCACCTCAAATGTGTTAAATATAGATTCAAAAACAGCGCACAATCAGCATGGGGTTTGATAAATCACAATGCAGGTGCTAAATGATTACATTTGCATCTCCTCCTACCAGTATTTGGCGTGTTCCGATAATCTGCATGTGTTCTGCATATTCATACAGGCAAACAAGCTAAATGGATCGTGCTTGCTATGTTGCACATTTGACAGGTGTAATCTTAAGTAAACCTGGTTAGTAGCTCAGCTTTTCGTGAGCTTTCATGATTGTATGTGATTTTATACACGCAAATTTTTAATAGATCAAGCCCAGTGTGTGACCTTTTAAACATGTTCCACGGACTTCAAGTGATGAATATCATTATTTGTTCTCAGCGTCCTCTGGGACAAAATTAGAACATACTACTGGCAACCATCATCAAATTAAACATTAAACCTGAAAGGTGCACTGAAAGGTGTGATTTAGAAACCAGTTTCCCTCAAGTTTCTCAGCTACAAGGGGGAACCCAGTTGTACTCTTACCCCCAATTTCCACCACACGTGAAAGCGCTGCGGCGCGCCGCGGTCTTGCTCCGAATCTCAAAACCCACTGGAAGCGGCGCGCCGCGGAGCTCAATCCAGAGGGGGAGGGCTGATCCCCGGAGAGCCATGGCTCTCATGAGAATAGCGATGAGACACGCTCATAAAACATGTTATAGACTGAGAAAAGTAATAGACAACACCTCACTTCACTTCTCTAAGGTCCCTCTGCTGGTCCCAACCACACAGCTTCGTGAATTATTCAACTTCTGTCCGCTTATATCCGTGTAGAAAGACTATGGTGCCATGCATGTAGTGTTATATATTTCTGTACCTCTACAATTCACTTTTCTTCGTCCATGGTGTCGAGTTGTCTCTGGGACCCTCTGATCGACTGCTGACCTGAAGCTCGTGCTTCCGGTTTCGACGTAATGACAATTAATTGAGGAAAATTACGTGCAAAAGTCCGTGCATTATGTTTTATTTTGAAACTTCCGGTTTCTCCACACAGTGACTTCCTGCCTGGTGCTTTCTTAATGACAGTGAATTTACGAGGTTTGGAAGCGGCCGAGCAGAAAATAGACCTGAAGCGTATCTCTCGTGCCTTGGCGCGCGCCGGCGCTTCAGCAACGCAGCGCGCGCTTTCGCGTGCAGTGGAAATTGCCTGATAGACTACAATGGGAGTGAAGTGCTCCGCAGGACGCTGCGCTGCGCGGCGCTTTCGCGTCCGGTGGAAATTGGGGGTTAGACCCTATGGCACTCACTCACATAGAAAATAAAAATGTAAATCCCAGAGTGAACATCACATAGTGTAATTGTTGCTGCATGATGTGTGTACATGGCAGTAATCAAAAAGGTTTAATGAAGATATCCTTCAGCAGATTTTTAAGGTTGGTACTTATTGTTGAATGCAAAAACCTGGACATGTATTTTTGAAAATGGTTCACTTACCTGTTTGAATCAAATGTGATTAGAGGGTTGGCTGAAAATGATAGTGTCTCATCATGCCATTTGAGTAAAGGGTAAAAATGTCACAGCTCCTGCCTCTAATTGAAACCTGCATATGGTTCAACATTGCACCAAACATCTAAAATTAACTGTTTTGGAAACAGTTTTCATGTGCCCATTCTGTAAACTTCCTGTTATTGTGGTGGTACTATCATGTAACGAGAGGACAAACAGAACTGCTGGCTTCAAGTAAAACTTTATGCTCTGATCAAAACATTGTAAATCACTCCTTCAGTTTGACATCTGTTTACTGCTAATATGAAATGTAATATCACCACAGACTGTATAATCTAGATAGCTGATGCCCAGTGTGCAGAACACTTGTTTATTGTAAAAAATATCTGAAGGCTACTGGTGTTATTTTCCTTCCCTAAATATAATTTTGAATCCCTAATTTAATAAAGAACCAGCATGTAAAGGGATACACCACTTCTAATCCCTCAACTGAAGATATGAAAAAGTTTTCAATTCAATTTTATGATCTACACTATGTGGGATGATTGGATATATGAAGTCCTCCTGCCTCGGGGATTCCTCTGCGGAACAGTAGTCCATAAAGTCTTGTAATGGTCATGTGCGTTGCTAACTGATTAAGTCTTATCTTGAGAGACAAAATTAAGAAATTATTTCAATCTGACTAACATGTTTGTCAGCAGTTGCACACAGTTAATGACATTTGCAATTGTTGCCATGGGAAAATCTAAGTTACAGTGGAGGACAAGCCAATCAAATATCCAAAAGTTCAATCATATGCAGTTTAGTTACAGTTAAATAAAGTTGAATAAAGTACAGTGAAAAAAAAGTTCCAGAGGTCTTGATGCTGCAATATTGTCTTTGTCAAGCAAAGAAGTCTTATGTCAATGGTATTTACTACAATAATTTGTTATGCTAACTCATTTCATTAATAAAATGGCTGTAATAAACAAATTTCCTAATGGGCCGCCAGAGAATATGATTTGAAGCTGATTATGTTAATTATCAAGGATGAGAGTTCTGATTAAAACAGCTATCCCTCACAGTGATTGTGATTCTCCTACAGATCACAGCACAGTGTGAACAAACAAAACAGTTTGATTTTCTCCAGCACGTGTCTTGACAACATGAGGGATTTATTGTATTTAATTTTTCAGAAGGGGTAAATTGCAAAGCTAAGCACACAATACACTTGTACTCACATGGAAAATTTGTTCAGATGAACAATATGAGGAAGGAAAGTTTCCCAGCACTGACCTCAAGTGAAATGTGATCACATGGAGATTCCAAAGTGTTTCCCGATATTAGTGGCTAGCATATTAGTTTACAATGTTGTTCAAGTCTTACAGCTTGTCTGAATTTATTCTGAGTTTTACACCTTTCCTCAAGAAATCCTCAGTGATTCAGGGGAAGACAGTCAGCTACACAACGACTTTCTTCTTCCAGTTTTGTGCAAAATGGACGAATATCTATCGGATGAAGATGTTGTGGAGGAGAACATTAAATATATGATGGGTGTCCTTACAGTTTTGAGCCAGAGTATACAGATGATGAGCTCATAGAAAGGAGGACGTGGAGGCAGCGCTCCAGAGAGTACTGCGCATGCGTGGAGGCAAGCGTTCTTCATCTTCAGTTCAGAGGTCGGCACAGTCACAAAAACATGTCAGGGGGGACACAGACTATACTGGAGGAGTAGCCTGAGCGAACCATGATGGAATATTGGGGAAACTAATGTGTTTTTGGACGATTAATGCAGTTTTAGGAGCGGCGCTGTATGCCCTATGTGCTACCTTTATACGGATGTCCGCCGCTCGATTTTGGATTTAAATATCTCCCGAAGCACTGTTTGGATCAGGAAAGCCTTCTGGGTGAGTATATTGTTCTACTTCATTCTATAAACAATGTGAAAGCTGTAGAAACCGAACTTATCCTTTGACAATAGAAAGTTAGAACTGATATTACACACAAGCCTGCGAGTATCTTCAGGGACAGGAATAAAATATGCTAATATGTAACAGACGTTATTTCCTTTAATCTGTCAATAGATCAGTCTTTATTTGTATCATGCAAAATTATAACTGTTATCTCAGGAAACTTCACTAATAAGTGAAGTTGATGCTGTACTCTGTATTTTATAAATATTTGTTTACCTGGCTGTTTTTTAAATGTTCTTGTAGTAAGACATTTTGGATAGTTTTTCAGTCACACAAATGTATACATAGATACATGACATGGCTGTGTGACATTCAAATAATTAAGGAATGGTAACCCAAGCAACAGTTCAAATAATCTTGATTGAAGGCAAAGTCAGTGTAATGTCTCAGTGTTAATGTACAGTGAATGTTTTGCTACTCTCCGATTTTTTTGTGTTCACCAGCCTTGGAGGAGAGGTTTTACATCAGTCTAGTTTTAGGTTTGAGGTACCTGCTATTCTTGTGTTTGTGTCTGCCAGTGTCAAGAGTACTGTTGTGGAGTGCCGGTTTGGGAGAGCGGTTAGTGACAATACATGTCCCATATACATACTTCTACTGGCCCAGGTTCAAATCCAGCCTGTAGCCAATTAGCATAGTGTCTTCCCCTACTCTCTCATCCTTTTCAAAGCCTATACAGTGTCATTCTGTCCTGTCAATAAAAGCACAAAATGCCCAAAAATACATAAAAAAGACCACTGTTGTACATTTACTGTCATTTTATAACCTGTGTTGCTTGACAATACCACTAATAGAATGCTCAGGTTGTATATAACTACATGTCGTGTTAGAAGTAAACTACAAACATTACAATACATGCCCACAATTGACATTTCTTGAATGTCATTTGGAAAATTATGTCCTATTTCCTCTGGATGTGATTTTTTAAGGTGCTGCCTTCCCCAAACACTATTTCCAGATAGACTGTCGAAATACAGTATGGGCTATAGAAACGTAACTGTCAATCTGGTGTGTCAGGGTAGCTTAGGTATAAAAAAGAGGAAGAACTTAATATGTGCAGGGTGGAGCTGATGCTGTCACGTTGCCCTTCTCAGATGGATAACTCTGCAGAGGCTTGGCAATATTTTCAGTTCACACTCTTGTCATGTCTAACCCACTCCAGTTTTCACATTTTAGTGATGTATATATGTTGCTGTCTGAGCAAGATAGGAGACAATTACACAGGCACCATGTTCATGTCTGTCTATCAACAGCTGTTTTTGTTAGAGTTTTAAATTATCTTCATACTGCTTGAATACATCCTCCATCTTCACTCAACATGAAGTATGTTCAAGAAAAGAGTGATTCTAATGAACTATGTTTTACTTTACTTTGTCTCACTAGGGTCCCACCTTATGCTCCAAGAGTAAATTGAAGCCTCGCCTCAGTGGGCTTCTCTTACAGCACTTTGCACTGATTGGGTGATTCGGCTCGAAGGTCCTCTGTGTGAGTGTTCCTCTGACATATGCTCACTTTTGTCACTTGCACTCTAAAGTGACATCCAGCCATCAAGTCATTATCTCCTGTCTTTTACCCCTGTCCCTTGAGCATGCTGGGTATAGTGGGATGCCCGTCATGTCTTCCAGAACTTGACTCCATCTTTCAAAGTGATTGACAGACTTTTTAGTTGGCTTGTGTCTCATCTGACTGCTCCTGAGAACAGACGCACAGAACTAATCTGAAGGTTTATTTGTTAGCAGGGGGGAAAGGGGAGATATCTTAAAGAAACAGGTTGTGAAAGGAGGACACTGTGAATAATTGCTTTTTCATCCTCGGCTTACGGAACAAATTGAATTTCCTGTGAGCAGGAAGGGAGTCAGCATTTAAGCAGATATTTGTTGGCAGGGCCGAGCTTGCACGCTGTCTTAAGCGGGGTACACATATAAAGATTATTGGGCTGTTTTTGTCCTGACTTTTTCCCCTCCAGACCAAGCAGGGCAAATGCCCGATTATCTTATGTCTTATAAGATTATACATTAAGACTATCCTGTGGTCTGAGGTGTGTTACAACTGAATTTGTCTCGATAATTGGCTCCCAAATGGGTAGGGCCGACAATAATAAATATTAGACTTGTTCAATATTTATGACAAAAAATCTTCATGTGTGGGGAAAGCCAATGACTCCTGAGTCATGACTCTGCGAATTGTGATGTAGAATGAAATGTAGCCAATCAGGATGCAAGCTGACTGAGGAACAAGGAGGCAGACATAAACAAAAACAAGCATGGACCTCCAACGGAAAGTTGGATGGACCTCAGAAATGGAGGACCAGCTAATGGAGGAAGCCCGAGAATGTCTCGTCAATGTCTCTGCCATGCCATCAAAGATACCCTGGCTGCAGAGGAGCTTCCCAGTTATGAAGATGAAGTGCAAGTTGTCAGAAGATTCAGAGCAGCTATCAAGTGCCTATCATTCTCAACTTTCTGCTCAACAGCTTTGCAGTACTCCCAAACCTTACAATAAATCCAAAAAACAAAAGAAAATCCATTCCACTGATGCAATTGAATTGGAGAAAATAAAAACTTACAACAGATATCAACTACTTTTCACAATAGAAGCAGGTCAGTGGCTGCTGCAGAAGCTGACACCACTTTTGGGGTACAAGTTACCTCAGAATTGAAACTCATTACTGATCCAGCTGTTAAGACCAGAGTCAAGGAGCTGATCATGACAGCTTTAGGTGAGGTTCAGGAATCTACATACCATCCACAACCCACCTCACACTTATACACATAAGCACAACCTTTAAAACAACACATATATTTATAGTTTGAACTTGATGACAATTTGATGACAAGACAAACTGACCTTCTTTATGTGTTTATTCAAAAATAAAGACAGTTCAAGACATCACAGAATCACCAGAAGAAAAAAAAAACACCTTGATGCTTTTCAAGGGGTGCCCAAAATTGTGCATATGACAGTATCACTAAACAGTATCACTTTCATTGGTCCAAATATTTCTGAACAAATATAGGTCCCCTGTTGTTTTCATTGTTGCTACAAAAAGTCTTTATGTGTATATCCTGCCAGGGAACCTGACCTGTGGTTGAAAAAAGTAGTACTTCAAGTCGTCTCCCAGTGATTTGACAGCCATGGAGTTGTTGCCGCATCTTCCTGGTTGAAGAGGGAGCATGGTTCCCAGGCCAGCAACACCCCAGGTACCCTCCACAAGCCTGTAGGTTTCATCCTCTGCGTCAGCCAGCCCTGGAGGTGTGTATGTGCCAGACCTGACCTTACAGAAGTGGTTGTGTAGACACACTGTGGCAAAAGCCTTCTTCACCTTGTTGGGGTTCAGCATTATGAGGAATACTCTCCACCTGTCTGTCCATATTCCAAAACCATATTCCACCACTCTGCGTGCACCTGAAAGTCTGTAATTGAAGACTCTCTGTTGATGGTCCAGGTGGTACTGGTATGGTTTCATAAGGTCAGGGTGCAGAGGGCAGGCATCATCTCCAAAAAACATATAATGGACTTGGATGTTAGATCCAGGGAGCAGATCCACTGAGGGGAGGTTGAGGAGACTACAGTCAAGCGCTTGCTTAAAATCTGACTCTGCAAACACTCCTGCATCAGATACTCTGCCCTGTGGTCCCACACTGATGTACCTGCCAAGACAAGTCACTTTTATTAAAATATAGCCTATTTACAACAGCTGCTACTCAACCAAAATGGTGTACAGATGAAAAGGAGAAGAGAAATATACATACAGAACATAAAACATGCTTACCCAAACATGTACCTCGCATTGACAACAGCCATCATGAGCTCAGAGAATTGTCCTTTATAATTATGAAAGGTACTCCCGCTGTGTGCTGGTGGCTGTATATTTATGTGCTTTCTGTCAATGGCGCCAAAGCAGTGGTTAAACTGCCACTTTTGTCTTTGGTGATCTCCAACCATTTCTCTACTGTACTGGGTGTCTGAAATAACGTTGCTTACATGAGTGCCAATGAGTCCTCTAAACAGCTGCAGCTTCAGAATCAGAATCACAAATATTTTCATTAATCCCCAAGGGGAGATTTGGTAGACAGTAACCTTCAACAGTATCCAAGACTAGTGGTATCTAATTTATTTTCGAAGTGTTTAAAAGGACTTTGTTCACATACATGAGTTGCTTTTAAAAATATATATAAAAGATAGACGCACCAGATTTAGCAGAAGCTAATTTCCATAGCCCTAAAAACCTAAAGCATCACACACAAATACAATACCCTAAATAAATCAACAGAATACATATCTGTCATTTAGGGCAGTGTTGACACAGATACAGTGATTCAAATGCAAATACAATGTATTTGCTGTAGATATTAATGTTGAAGTGTCACGACAGTGAGGTATATTTTAGATTTGCTATCTTTGAATTGAAAACTCAATGATGCTATTGATTCTCCAGAAAGAAAGCCAGAAAAATAAAATTAAGAAAGGAACAAAAAAGCGTCATCTAACATTTAGTTTCTGGACCACCAAGTGTGTCTGTGTGTGTATGTGTTTGCGAAGAACATATCTGCATCATGTCTGGTGGTACAAACCTGCTGCCAAGTGGCTAAGAGTTAAAGCTATTCTCTCCTTGGCAGTGATAGCTTATCTCTATCTTGTTCTTTTTTTGTTATTAGTGGGGCTACTTTGAGACTCCTGCGCTCATCCTCAGCAGCCCCTGGAAGCCTGCTCTGTCAGTTAACTGTCAACATGATACAAATGAACAGCTTTATCCCAATTGTTTCTTGATGCCTGTCAGATTTATTTAGCAAAGTAACGTTTAGGCTTTTGTGTTACGAGGCTATTAACACCAGTCATGAGATTAATTTGAGAACAACTCACCTCTAGACTCACAGTAGACAATAAAGTCCGTGTTCTTACTGTGTCCAGGATTTTTCCGTTGTCTTTTTCTTCTTTTCTTCTATGTCCCCTTCTATGTTGCGTTTTGTATTTATCAGTTGTTGCTATGTGTTGCTATGTTTCTTCTTCTAAGTTTTTTTTTTGTTCAATCATGTTTGGTCACACAAGGTTTCTGTCTTGGGGGACTAGATTCTAGATTACTGGTGTGACAGAATCGTTATGTGTACGATGAGCCGTGTTGAGATTATCAGAGCACACCCAACACCTAGAACAGCAGAGACTGAAACAGACTGAAACCTTTAAATACCTTGGTGCCATGTTCTCACAATCAAATGACTCCGATATAGAGATAACTCATAGAATTAACAAACTGAGCAGCACCATTGGTTTCTTGTACCCCCCACTCAAAGATAAGAATGTCCCCGTCAAAGTCAAAGTCATCCTCTACAGCACAATTCTAAGGCCCATCCTCACATATGGCCATAAGGCCTGGGCTTTGAATTCAAGAGCGAGGAGCAAGATTAATGCAGCCGAAATGAGAGTCCTCAGGATTATAAAAGGGGTAACAAGAATGGATAAACTGAGAAATGAAAACATCAGAAAGGAGTTAGGTATTCTCAACATAGAGGACTTCATAGAGCAAGGACAACTACGATGGTACGGGCACATAAAAAGAATGGATGAGAACAGACTTCCCGGAAATTCTTTGACTATACACCAAAACAGGCCCAGGCCAGTGGGCAGGCCTCGGGTCAGGTGGTTAGACAACACCAAAAGAGCACTGGAAAAGAGAGGCATGACATTTGAGAGGACAGAAGAAGAAAAACTGTACAGCAACCATCAAGGATGGAGGAAACTTGTGAGGCAGGCCAACTGACAAGTACTATGTACTTACCTGTCGCTGGGTGAGAAAGGTGAAAACACCCAACACCGTACAATCAAAACTATTACCTGCCTGATTTTTTGTCTTCATGTATGGGGTTTCCAACAGATAAAAAATCTCTTAAGATTTTGAAAATCCTTATGTGTAACTCACTTTATGTAGATTGGGGGGTGAAGTGGTTGGTGAGCTGCTCCTATAGCTTTACTTATTGATTGTTCAGAGTTCATTATTTCAGATACCACACAGTGAGAAAGGCCCTAAAATCAAACATCATCAAAGTATCATGTAGTGTGGTGTTCGGTCAAAGCAGGACCACATTTGTGTATTCATCAATTCAGAAGGTCACTGACTCATTTCTCTTCCTGTCTCCCTGCTTTCACCCAGCTAGTTACTACCATCCAGATTCTGCTATAACCTTGTTTGATCAATCACCCTGCTGCTTTCATGTTTCCAACAGACAATCTGCCATTTCAATTTAATCATGCTGTCCTTCAACTCTCCTCACTCTGATACTTTTCACAAGTAACAAGCAACCTAAAAAGTAACATATTACAAATAGCTTGCTGATTACTCCTACTGCATGAGCACAAGCATATGGGGATGTAATTCCAGTATAGCGATCTGTTTATTAGTAGTTGAGTGGTAGAGGGATATATCAGACTGTATCGTCTGTTGTATTTTTTTTGTGAAGTGGGGTTGTGTAAAGTTCATTTCAATAATAAATACACCAGCCGCAGTGATACTGATCAGCTCTGCTGCTGTGAGGAGGGACCTGGAACAGTAGTTAGGCTGCACATTGCTTTGGATAGAGCTCTATGTGATATAATGAAATTCAGCTAAAACTATATAACAAACGAGAAAAGCACTCGGAGAGCGCAGACCTCTGCCAGCGCCACAGTCCTCACCCATATTGTGATTTTTAATATAAATATTAGTCCTACCTTTATTTCATCAAAATATTTAGATTCATTGAACATGAAAACACACCATTAGCAATTGGATTCATAATATCTAATTTAACTCAAAATCCATCCATAACTTTTTGACTTATTATGTTCACAGACAGACGGACAGACAGACAGACAGACAGACAAACTCACGAAAACTAACCTCCTTGGCCCAGGTAAAAAGCAGCATTTAGATGATTTTCCACTGCATTGAATACATTTTTACTGCTTTACTTCTATGCTTTCAAGCCCCTTTCTTTAAGGGCTACCTCAGCACACTGCAAAGCCTTTGTGTTCTTCGGAGAAGTATAACCAAAACAAAAGGGATTTCCTATCATTAAAGTAAAACATTGAAATTGTTTTCACTGCAGTGAACACTCAGCCCAACATGTTTCTTTTAAGTGTAAGCTTGTATAAAATTTAATAAATTACACTGATTTCTTGGCCCAATTTATAGCAATGTACAGCTCAACAATGTACTGTTCTTTCCTTACAGGGGCAGATCTAATTTAACATTTTTATAGCTACATCACATTTCTTCTCTCTAACACATTTTGAAAAAGTGAGTTTTGTTATTTTCAAGTTTGCCGAATTGTTTTTGGACTCTATCAGGATCAAAACAAATATCTCTGCATGGATAAATAGGCCCTGAGGATTGTTTCACTTGCTTCTCCAAAGCTCCTTTAGTTTGCTGTTTGCTTTCATCAGTAGTCAGACACTTGACTACAGATGTACTGGATGAAGTGCTGCTGACGATTGTGGATGAGAATTCAAAGACAAAAAAGTCAATCAGGCCTGACAAATTTTCCTCCTTCAACTAAAAACCACACAAATTGCCTCATCTTCTGGCAGCTGCCCACAAGTAGTGGGTGTTGTTGTTGCTTCTGGCTTAGTTGAAGCCTGTAAGAATTTCCTGATTTAGACAAATTGGCGGGGGGGATAGGAGAGTAGCCATGATGCCTGTGTGAAAGAGAACAGCTAAATAATTGTGCTGGACCTGAGATTGAGTGGCAGTAAAAATATAGAGCATTAAAGTGCTGTTTTAATTTTAATTCAATCCCAATGATTACTCTGGCAGCGCAGCCAGTTTTTATGAAATAACACTCAAAAGCTGTGCCAGCATGTGACAGCCAGTAATGTTCATGGTCCCCATAGCCTGAAGAGCTACAACTCTGTCCAAGACCACTTTGTCAAGCAGACTGGGGATCAGTGCCCAAATGCATAACGCTTGTATTCCCTCTTATGAAATGAAAATGATGATGTAAATTGTATCTGGATCTGTGACAAAGTCCCTTGACAAGAGTTAAATGTGAAGTTAAAAATGATGTGCAGAAGAATCAATTTGTAACCTTATAACTGTTTTCAACATAAAGTAAAAATATGCTTCTCATTACGCAGAGATCTTCAAAACAAGCAGGCGGCTTCTCTTGACTTTAAGAGTCTTTGAGCTTCAGTGCAGGTAAACAATTTGTTGTTCTGAGAGAAGAATTATCCTTCACATTCAACATCATTTCGAAGTCAAAAGGTCGGCACTTATATGAAATTCAGGTTTGTTTTTGATGAGGTCCACCATTCAAGGGTGCTCCAAGCAAACCCTTCAAAGGAAGAAAATTTACTGCAATGAAAAAAACAACGCAGGACAAGGTCAACTTATTTAGATTAAATCAGCCTGCATTCAAAATGGTTTGTACTTCAAACATTTTTTTTAGTTTGCAAATATCACATCAGATCTACCACTCAGTCCAACCAATGCTGGAGTCAGACTACATGATTCAGGCATTATTTGCAGCAAATAGATACTCAGGACCTGTAGGAAATAAAAATTGGTCATTGTGTCTTGTATGGCGTGTCATAATGACCGGCAACAACAGACTAGTCTGGTATGTCTTACAACTCCAGGACAGGATTCTGTCAGGTTTGATTTTTGTCCTGCCTCCTACAATCTGTCCCTCCACGTCAGAGGCATTGACCAACTTTCCATTAACAACAGAAATGTCTGTGATTTGGAAAATCAGCATAAAACCATTACAGGTCCATTGTCCTTTGCTGTAAAATGTGGCAGAAGATACAGGATTTTTTTTTTGTTGTTCTACCAGTTTATCAGCTTATCCATTTTTTAAACTGGTGATCTATTAAGCTTTATAAGTCAATTAATTAACGAAGTTGATCAAAACTTGAAATAAATATTTAAAGAGGACATATCATGCTGATGCATGATTTAATACTTACATATAATATAATAAATTTGAAAACAAGACCTTACACCCCCTTAATTTTCAAAAAATGAGATATTTTTTCTGATATCCTAGAACGAGATTTGATGCCTCTGGAAATAGGTCATTGCGAGATGTCCGCGAGATTTCAAACGTCGTGACATCACGAGGTACCTTTCTTTTTATTGGAGTAATCTGATAAAACACTTCCTCCCCTGTGATGTCCGTTAGCCCCAAACCCTCACCGAGGAACACATCCAGCAGCAGGGGTATAAAACTCCCTCGTTCACATGCACTCATTACCAGCTCTGGCCTGTAGGGGGACTCAATACGCGGTTGCTGCTTCAAGCCTGCTGGAAAATACAGTAGAAGAAGGACAGGCTGGCTCTATCCTCGAGAGAACTGACCAATCAGAGCACAAAGGGCTGTGACATTGCGAGGTAACTTTAGGTCATCCTTGAGACCAAGCGTTTCAACAAGCGCTCCATAATGGCCTAAAATGAGGATTTTGAGAACGCCATTGTGGGGCAATGAAGGAACTAAATGACTTGTACTGAGGGCAGAAATGCTTTACAGGCATCCTAGTCTGGCATAGTGAAAAGGAGAAACAAGCATGATATGTCCTCTTTAAGTATGTTTGAGTATTACATATGTTTGTTACATGTTAGAAGGCAGTAGTGGGATATGTTTACCGTTGTTACATCACCTTCCTTTTAACAACACTCAAGGCAGGTTAGAGAACTGAGGACACTACACTAGCTAGGTTTACATGGAGCCGAATATTCAGATTAGAATTGGTTTAGAAGCCCAAACCGAATAAAAATGCTCCATATAAACACCTCAATCGGAATGAACAGGCCAAATCTGAATGGAATTTAATTCGGTTGCACAGGGGTAGTATATTCCTTTTCCCAAGGGATTAAAAGTACAATCCTGTCATATAAACTGTGAATCGGAAAGTTGTCATGCTGGGTTCTGTCTGCGCATGCTCAGTCTTGACGTAAAGGAGCAGTGACGTTTACTCACTTGGAAACATGGCGGCTTCCAAACAGAGAACACAGCACTGGTCTGCGTCGGAGAGTTTGTTTTTAATACAAACTCTCAAAGAACTAAACATTATAGCACATTTAGATGGTAGGAAAACAAGAAATACTGAACTATTTTTTTTAAAAAGTCCACGAAAACTTGGCAAAGCCGCGATAGACCAAAACGTCGAACAAATAAGGAACCACTGGAAAACTCTGAAGGCTGGTTACTATAAGGCTAAACAGCACAACCCTCAAATAATTCATTAAAACACCTACTTACCGCCATCTTTGATAAATCATGTGATGTGTAAATAGATCTGCGCTTATCTCGTGTCTACAAAACAGCTGTTCTGATTAAATGTGGCACATGTAAACACCAGATCGGAATAGATCACATCACATGTAAACAGTTCACCTGAGATCTTCAATCAGGATGATTTTAATCAGAATGAAAAAAAGTCTGCATGTAAACCTGGCTATAGATGCTCTTTTTCTTTATTGCTTGATGTACGACTCCAGTTGCCAAAAGCCTACAAGTAAATCCAACTTTTAAGGGACCATCTGATTTCCAGAGGGAGGTCATCCCATAATATAGTATCCACAACATAATGGCCAACAAAATAAAAAAAATGGGTTTTTAGCTTAGCTAACTCTATATAAAGCTGCTGTTACACATGCTCAAGATAAAATTTATGGACATTGTATATTTAAAAACATTAGAAATTATGTTTTGAGTGGTAAATAAGACAAATCCTTCAAAAAATGTTTAAGTTAAGGCAGGGGACTTCATAACTGAAGGGGGTTGCTAATGTTTGAAACTCACAAAGTCAGGACTAATCTAAAATACAAATGTGTGTCAGTTTTGGGTGTAAAGTTATGAAATGAACTAAACAATGAAATAAAGATGTGTAATTCTATGTTCGTTTTTAAGAAGACTTTAAAATCTAAAACTATCAAAGGTTACAATGAAATTTGATTGACTTTGATTTTTCAGTTTAAGCCATCATGTGTTTTGAAATAATGTGAAAGTACTGATGTTTATTGTGAACTATTCAGTTATTCCTGTGGTGGTACAGGGTAGGCTAAAATAAGCCTTGGGGCTTCAGCCTATTCCTTCTTTGGTTGCTGTCTGTTTTCTTTTTTTGTATAAACATGATTTTATTTTTTTGTTTTTAAACCGAAATAAAGCATTCATTCATTCATTCATGTTAAGCTGGTTTGTAAAATTAGATCCAAAATGTTTGCATTACAGCTTAAGGGTCAAAGGTCTCCAAGTAATCAAGGACAGGACCTTTTCTTCTCACAATGACTCCTGTTGCATAGATCTTTCCCTCTAGGATTACAGTGCTGCTTGGAGATGGGAATCAGTGTTAACTGAGTAGCGTTCTTTACAAAGCTCTAAAATAATCAGGATTTTAAGAATAACAGATATCCTGTCATAGCTCATCTGTGAGGACTGATACAACTCTAATAATTATACAAAAATATGGTAAAATGACAGAAATGTAATATTGTCAGTACCTGAATAATAAGGGCGCCTTTGAGTGACATGGCAGCAACAGTTAATCCCACCAGAAGTAGCTACAAACATATCCTTTAGTTTATTCTGTCCGGTGTAATTTGAGTTTGAAATGATAATTGTCAACATAATAACTACAAACATAAATATTAAAATGAGGAACCAAAAGCTGATCACCACAGCTGCAAACTCCGACATCTTGGCCAACTTTGCCAAAATAGAAGGAAATGTCAATCCATGTCGAGGTAAGTCAGGCCACACGGAACCAAGTTAACATCATTTGCGCAACAATGATATTCATCAAGTATGTCAGGATTTTTTTCTGCATGCAAGAATATGCTATGTTTGATGCCTCAACTTATCTTAAAAACCACACAAAGACAAAACAGTTAACAGTTTCCAAAACGATTGTGATAAAAACGAAGGCATCTCAGAAAATGTGTGCGTCTATATGAATGCACTCGATATGCATGAAAACGCTGTAAACACATGCCAGACCTCTAGGGGCGCTGTAACGATATGACGGAAACAAGCGGAAACAGATGAAAAAACAGTGGGCATGCGCACTTGCGGCAAAAATTGTAAACAGAGATTGTGATAAAGTGATCATAAAGTGCTGTAATGTGTCCTCGATAATTCTTCGTTCAACTCGGTGGTCATTGAGAAGAAGGAGATTTTGCTGCAGCAGGGATAGTAGGGTCACAAGCTTCATCAGCACATATGCTTCACGTACGCCGCCATTGTTGTTGTCAATGTCAATGAAGATATGAAACTATGACGTAAGGGTATCTGAAAACTTGCGGAGAGCCAGTAATCATGGAGCTGGGTATATGGCATTTCAAAATCTTTCCACTCTGGAACCTGGTTTAAAAAATGATGGTTTACAGACCCCCAAAACGCCGTCTTCGTAAGAATGATACACAAATTTGGCAAAAGTCTTATGCGTTTAGACCTCGGTTTGTCTTTGTGTGGATGGGGCCTTAATTACAGCTGCTTCCTCCTCAGAACTGGACTCTTGTTTTGGTGCCTTTTTGAGGACAACCATCTCTCAACCCTTTGGAATATTATTGAAATAATAAGGCCAACCCATGTGTTACATCCACATTGGTGAACATTTAAAATCTACAATCAGTCATATGGCCATTAGGAAACATCATACTCCACCAGCACAATATTTCCCTCCTATTTGGATATGTTGATCTGGGTTAACACAGAAAATTCACCCCGGGGGAGCAAACTTTTACCAATATCATGATGATGTCTCAACAATGGTCAATATCCGCCAACACACGCTGATGTGTGAAGGAGCCTGAACAGAGAAAGAAACAGAGGGGAGGTTCAGGTCTGCAGAGAGCTGGATGCAGTGAAGAGAGAATATTAGAAGATAATGCTGTTTCTCTTTGCTGCATTCAATGTCCTCCTCCTCTTCCTCTGTGGTGTCAGACTCAGTTAAATGTAGCAGAACAGCTGCCTGCTGTGCTGCTGTGGATTATCAGGAACTCCGACATCATGATTTATGGTGCTCATTCTGCACATAAGACCACTGTCTGTAATGTCCTCTTAACTGTGTTTGTTTTTATTCCCAGCTGCTGGAAAAAGTAAAATAAGGAGAAAAAAATGCTATGGAATAGAAATCATTGGGTTCAGTCTTCAGCTAAGAGTATTGTTAGTCATTTCTCTCTTTATGAGCATAATGTGTCTGCAGATTGTAAAAGGTTAGTAAAATGTTATTTCAAGACAAAGATATCCACCAAACTTTGAGCACAGAAAATCAAGAGACTCGTGTCACATTATTAAACCGAAAAAGTAGATAAAAACATGCCCTCAGGAAAGCCCATAAAATTAAGCAGAGTTTCACATTTCCATTTTATATTCACTCGGCATGACAATTCTCCAATTCAGGATCATGGATTAGCAGCCTCTAAAATTCACAATTTAAGTGCAGCTCATTAACTGGCTCAATTTCTTCTCCCTTCCCAGCCGTTGACCTGGTAACACTTCATAGATGATATTTTCCAGTGCTGGGTGATTAGGTACATCATACACCACATATACATGCACATACACCACAATATGGGTGCAGAAAATTAACAAGAGAAAGTAAATCAAATCTTTAACTGTAAATTAAACAATTCCTCTAAAAACAAAGTTATTAGGTTTCATACTGACCCATCAAGAGCAGATTAATGGTTTTCAAAGTGTGAGCTGGGCCTCCCAAGGGGGTGCAAGAGGACTGCTCGGAAGTAAAGCATGAGCTTGCAGACCAGCAATGCCAAATTCTATATTGGTGGTGTAAATCTAAATAAGTATTTGCACCATAAATAAACTTTAAAAGTCCCATATATTTCATTTACTTTTGTGTGAAGTGGCTTGAGACACATTTTATGATCCTTAACCCTATAAAGCCAGTTGTATCATATTTGATACATACTTTTATAATACCTCTATCTACTCAATATGATCAACAAATTACGAAAAAAAAAACATCTGAATGCAATCAGATAAATGATAAAAATGTCCTCGAAAGGATTATCAGTTGCCAAAAACACCTAATGTATCAAATGAGGTAAGAAAAATCAATATGTTGAATTTTATGGATATTTTGATATTTTTAGTATTTTAGCAGAAAGTGAAACAAACATTTCAGCTCCAAAAAAAATAGATTTTTCTGGCTATAATATATGGTCTTGGGCTTTAAAGGGTTAACACTTGTGATGGTCCTTCTTACAAACAAATATCTGATTAACATCAGTATCTAATGTCCCAGACATGCCTGCTAATTATAGAAGAATGCTTCTAATAGTGTTTACCATGAGATTTTTTCCCATGATCAGTCTTTATTTGTAAAGCACAAGATCATAGCAAATTTTATCTGAGGACACTTTACAAAAGAGCAGGTTTAAGAAAAAGGTAGATGATTAGTTTGCTTTATAAAGCACAGTGCTGTCTTTAAAGCATTTCTTGCACACTGCAGAAATGTCAGTTTATGTAACAGTGTCAATTTGTTTTTCTATTTCCATTTTCTCCTGTGGCCTTTATGCTGCTTACAAAAAACACCTTCAGTTTCACCAATTTCCCTCATAGCTTTTCTATTCTCGAACTGCTTCAGGGGTGAAAATATAAAAGGATGTCAAACTAATTTTCAAAGTTCATAAATCACTCATCACATTTACATGAGAACTTTAATTCCCTTTTAATTTAAAAAAACTCTTTTAAAAAATTCAAAATGACCATATGAACACCTAATTCTGTATGAAAATAATAATTTCAAGTAATACTTAATTCCGAAATAAGTGGCAGGTTTATTCTGATTTTAAATCCAAATTAAATAATTTCTTCTTCATGTATATGTTCATTCCACTTCTAATAAATTCTGGTGGCTCTGATCACTCCAGCTCACTTGTGCTGTCCATTGACCCACGGGACTTTGACGGGAACAGGAAGCAAGTGTTGGACTTGAGCTGAGACAAATTATTTAATTAGAGCCTGAGAAAATTTGTAAATAATGAAAGAGTAGATGGGCATAAGAATTAAAATGCAGAAACTTTAAAGGTATAACTTCCAAGTATATATACATCACTACATTCCCAACCTAGGCCTCGAATTAAGGTGAATAAATGTGTTTTCCATTTAGACTTCAATTCAGAATTACTATTTCCATGTTGCCATGAAGGAGAAAACTTTGTCAGAAATATTTAAATTCTGAAAAATTAATTCCAAATTACAAAACATCATCTAACCATGGCCACTTTGGCTTTGCAGTGATATAAAACAATTACCTTTAGTTATTCTCAGATGCATTACGCCCTGTGGCAGGTTTATAGATTAAAAAAAATGCAGAAGGAAGATCTGTGAATCTGTTTGACTTACAGTTGAAAAGATTTGACAGGACAGATAAATCCATATGATATAGCATATAGCTCAATGTGAAATTAGAATTGTTACTCCACTTTAAAGTCACAGGTGATGGTAGATCAGTGGTTTATGGGAGATCATATCAATCGAAAAGCTTGTGAGCAGCAGCTCTGCTGTTAGAAAAGAGGACATGATTTAATAACTTTTATTTTCTATGAAGCAGACTGCAGCAGGCCAGTTCATTAGCAGACTGAATGATATGCAGACCCCTTTTGTCAGCAGCCAGCCTTGCTTTTTATCATAGCTTCCTTCATAGGGAAAATAGATAATGAACATTTCAGTAATGGTGATGGAGTGTTAAAAGTGTATCTTGCCATCTTGTGATATAACTTTCTCCTCTTATTCTGCTCTCCATGCTAGGAGGACTCTGATGTGCTCAAAAGACAGGTTTAGGGAGTAGAAGTTCTTCTCCTGTCAAACACACTGATACTTTGAATGCAATGTTCTATATTTTAAACAGTGTTTTTTAACAAATCAATAGGGGGCTGATGGATAGACCCAAGACAAAAAAATGATAGAAAGAAATGTGCAAACAGGAAATATTAAACTGTACACAGAAATGTTTGCATCTGATAGCTTTTCTTACAAGTCTCACTTGACTTAGTTGAAAAATGGGGTAGTTAGGTAGCTCTTTGAGGAGATTTTGGTATCCTGTAGCGATAATAATAAACAGTCTGGGTCATGTGCTACTGCCTTTTCAGAGTATTCTGCTGTCTGATAGTTGTGGGAATAAAGGATCTCCTTAAACTCTGTCCTGCAGTGCAGTGAAATGAGTCTTTCACTGCTGCTCTTCTCTGTTTCTCCAGGATGTTGTGGAAAAGGTGTTTACTATTGTCCACGATGGCCTTCAATGTACTGTGCATACATCTCTCCATCACAGTCCCCAGTGAGTCCAAACTTCTGCCAAGCACAGAGCCAGCCTTCTTCACCAGCCTGTCCAGCCTCCTGGTGTTCCTATCAGTTATGCTGCCCCCCAGCAGCCTGTGGCATAAAACAGAACACTGGCAATCACGGACTGATAGAACATATGCAGCATATCGCTGCAAACATCGAAAAACTTGAGCCCCATGAGGAAGAGGAATCAGCTCTGCCTCTTCTGTTACAGGGCATCTGTGTTCATAGACCAGTCCAGCCTGTTGTCAAGGTGAACACTCAAGTACTTGCAGGTTTGTACCCCTTCAATGACCTCCCACTGATTGATGCCTGCTCTACATTCTGAATTAGCTGCCCTCCTGCCTTTATCTCACTGATATGAAACTGCCAGCTTCTTCCTGCTCTTTTGTGAGTGTGTATTTCAGCATCAGTGTGTAAACACGACATTCTGTTGGTCTCATAGAAGCTGAACATTTATTTCTCTCTGCTCAGAGCCTAGGGCCAAATAACAACAGGGTGCTCTCAAAAAGGAACATTTTCCCCTCTTTGCCCACAGAAACTCACCACTGCTTACTGTTCCCCTTTAATGGACCTGCCCTAAGCAGCATGTTTGAGTGTTGCGGGAGTACTGGGCTGGTTTTTCGTATTCACATTCATGTCTGGTGCACTGTCAGCATAATTTCTGCTCTGCTACTCTTTTGCTCCCATATCTCTGGACTATGTTACAAAAAATACTCATATTTAAAAACACAGAGGAAGGAACACTGAAAACATGTGCAGATCTGCACCGCTCAACATATCTTGCCAAAGGCCATTTTCTACCTCAGGTTTTAAAGGTACCATATTTTGCTCCTTTTCTGCAGCTTAGCATGGATCCTTGACGTCTTCATTGAAAGTTGGAAGCATGCTTTTGTCCAAAAGCCTTTGAACAAAGCACAGCTGCATCTTTTCATGTTAACATAATCCCTCTGTTCAAAGTGGCTAGTTTTGAGGGTGGCTGCCTTAATATGCTAATGAGTCAGAGCAGAGCAGCAATCAACACAGTAACATACTGGGGCTTTAACAGTAGTCCTGCAGTGTATCTTGTGCAAAGCAGAGCCCACTGCTGGTCCAGACATGCACCGCTTATGGTCCTGAGCACACACGAATGGTGTCCAGATAAGCTAATTTCCCCCAAATATCAAAGGCTATTGCACACCATGCTTACCTCAGCCTAGTCACTGCAATGGGACACTGCTGCAACTTAGCCTACTTTCTGGGCTAACATTAGAAGAAGCAGAGGTTAATGGGGTGGATAAAGGACTGATTATTCAGCAAATACATTGAAGTTTAGCCTTCAGACTTTCAACAAGTAAGGTAAACATTAACAAACATGTTGTCCAGTTACCCCCCCCCCCCCCCCCCCCTTACTGTTAGTATTAGCTCATAGCAATTAGCCCAATAAATACTACACAGCATTTAAATACGCAAATTTCTATCATCAGGTTTGGCAACCGATTGTTGGTACTAGTCTACTTACCAGTCCTGTATTGAACTGACTGAAGTTGAAGAAACAGTTGGCCGTGAAGTGACACACACATACAGGTTTTAGCCGACAGTAGCTGCTCATTCCCTTCAAAATAAATTAATCCACTGGACCCTTTGGTCTTCCAAGGCTGGTAGCCTTTATGTATAGATACAGTATGTGGCTCTTTAAAGCCAACAATCAAGCAGTGATAGGCTTTGGGTGTAGACATTGTATTTGCCGATCTCTTGCTAGAAATGTGAACAATATTGTGATACTTTGCACAGAAATTTCTCAAGTTGGGGGTGGGAATACGCGGGTAGAGGTAGGCTTATGCAAATGAAATGGTTGTTACGTAACAGTATATCCACATACTCAATAGCTCACTAACTACCATGAGTTTACATTTATGCAACCTGCTATACAGGGTTTTTATGTCCACTCTCACATGTGGGATGAGAGGAAGGCCAAATACCCAAAAATGTATTCAAAAGCCTTAAAAAAGTTTTTTTTGCGTTAATATGTCCCCTTCAATTTTTTCTCGCTGCAGGGGAAGAACTTGGTTCTAGTAGGTGTCTATAAACAGTTCATGCAGGAGATACTCAATGAAGAGGGAACACACAAACATACACACAGACAGAGATGGTGATCAAAGAGGTGGCAGTGGTAGGAGAGGGAGAGATGAAGTGAGATTAGACGAGGAGAGAGCTGAAGGGGGCAGAGGGTTGATGGGAAGTGCTTCCACCAGCTCACTGAAATCATCTCCAGCCCAATTTCATAGGAAGCTCAAAACCTGATCATTATCTGCTGGCTCACTGGCTTTCAGACGCAGAATCTTCTACACCCTGACAGATAACGGTCTCTCAGTGTAAGTCCTGTACTTGCACAAACAAGAAGATGAAAACAGCATGAAGCTCCCCTGCCTTGCTCAGAAGTGTGTTTACCCGTGAATCTTTAGGGTTAAAGACCACAAACAAGGTAAGGGGAGCTGAGCCTCTGTTCAGTCATAGGCAGGTATTTTTAAAAAGAATGAGGGTTTCTTCTTTTATGAAATGAAATCCCCATCCTCATGGAAAAAGCAAAACCATGAACTGTTCATCATGGATAATAACCCTATCACTACATTGATGTGTACCTTTTTTTATCTGTTGCTACACCAGGTCTGGTGTTATGGTTTAACTTGTGTTAACATGTTAACTGGTCATATAGAAGGCATGTTAAGGTATTATAATTCTTTTTTTCCACTTTATATTTATTACTATTTATCATGTATTCAACGTTATAAACACAGCTAAAACAAGCAGCCGTGTATCACCAGTGAAAAAGGTAATTTATGAAACAATGGCAATGGATCTTTTCCGAAACATCTTCAACATCTGCATCAAGTGTTGTTTATCCAGTAACACAGTGAGGGAGCCACAGAAGGTTGACACTGACATGTAAATAATCCAGTAATCAACACGTCAAAACAGTTTACCAACATCTACTGCAACACATGTATACAACAGCAAGAATGTCCAAAGAGTGACATCACCAAGCGGAGTGTGACGTCTGAGGCCTAAAATGTTGTTTTCCCTGTCCACACAGCGACGGCCAAAATGGCGTTTTCAAAAATCATTACCTTGGCTGGAGTTTTCCAAAATATCTATTTTCAGGCATGTAAAAAACAGATTGGACAGAAGGACAATATGCACTTTAACATTCACTTTAAAAAAGTTCCTGCCCACATGTGGATGTAAGGTGGATTTTCTTTTCATGTCTTTCTTTCAATCTATTAGCCTCATGATCTTTTTTTTTTTTCTCACAGTAGTTTGTTCTGAAGCATCTCTAACAACACAGGGAGCATCTCTGGGCAACAGAGCTGAGAGAAGTGCCTTCATGATAACACTCCAATGACCCATTAAAATATTTCTGTCAGGAAACTTTTGAGCTCAAACACTTTTGAATCTGAGCATTTCTCTGATGCCTGTTGCTCGTAGTGTCGTCTGCAGATGCAAAATGTCACACTCTCCGAAATCATTCCCTTCATTTGTTCTTCATTTGGACAGATCTTCATTCTGAGAATGCACCCTTTGCCAAAGTGTTAAACAGGGTCATTCCATGTCAAATACAGAAAGTCTTCTTGTAAATTATCTTCTTTCATTTTCTTCCTGTAGCCTCTTGGCAGGGTGCTGGTGTGCTATGTTGTGTTGTGTTGTGTGTCCAGTTATGCTGACAAATGACTGCAAAGACGCCCCTCACATGCCACACATCACCAGAAAGCTAAACTATTCAGGGCTCTAACAGAAAGTCCTCACTCAGTGGTCATGTCAGGATATGTCAAGGGGGGCACGGTAAAGATTGAAAAAAGGTAATGTACACTGTCGTACACTCAAAGCTGCAAAATGAAATGTATTTTTGTGGTACTGGCCCTAAAAATGTGCTTACCTCTCAGCATGGCATTTCTGAAACAGTGTGAGAGAACATTTGTGCCCTCTCCTTTCCCTGTATTAAGCATTTAGAAAAATCTAGCAAGGGACACACACTGATCTGCCAATCAGGGCTCAGCTCAGGGACTGTGCTGCTATTGGATCCTCTGTTAAAGTATCTAGTTATATCTTAATGAGCCTCAGTAGTGCTTTGGATTGTACAGGTGATGCTAATCTTATGAAGGGACATGGTTTATGGCTCTTTTGTGGCTGCAGATTATTAACATCAGCTAATGACATTGCACATTTTTGGGGGGGAGGTGACAGTTAATTCCTTCCTCTTGTTTAGTCTTGGTTGCTCCTAGTTTCAAGCTATATTTGTTTTCATCAAGAACATTTAAAAAACAGGAAAAAAAACAAAAATTATGGATCTTTCTCAAAATTGTCAAAATAAAGCACTGCAATATAAGGCTGAATAAAAATGTGCTTGCTCGGGATTTGACATGAAGCCATTTTTTAAATTAAAAAAAGTGTGATCTTCAGATCAGTTGCACCCATAAAGATCTGTTATGTTAGGAGGTTAAATGCTGGTTTTGACTGCAGGGCTGGCAGACAGTTAATATACCACCAACAGGGTGAAAAAGACCAGCCATTATTTACAATGATGGCAATTAAAACAAAAACAGAAAATGGCATATGTTTAGATTTACAAGTCATTTGCCTCTAGAGTCAAGCGTTGTGTCAGCACAGCTCTGGATCTTTCTCACTGAGCCGCCTCTGGCAGAGACTTCAACAGCGAGATGAAAACTCAGCCTACTAGAACGGACACAAACAAATGCCGTCTGACAAGATATGAACAACATACTGACTTAAGGGATTCTGCACTTGTCCGAGGTCAGATTTGCATGAATAAGGAAATGTTTGGGTATTCCATGTGTTTGGTGTGTTTGTGTATGTCATTTTTTTCTCCTGTGGCTCTATTAGCTCAGTGTGATCATCATGTGATTCTGTGTCTACAGAGAAGTTATCAAAACAGCAGAGACCTAATTAATGATCAACAAACATGTCCTAGATATTTGATTTAAACACAGATATAATGAGAACTCAGCATGTTGTCTCTATTGCATAACAGAAAAACACCTTTATACTCAAACCCCTAGATCACAACATATGTCCAGAAAACCTGGAAGGTTCTATGAAAGAATATTGAGAGGATAATATAGGAAGTCAGCATAAGGGGTTATACTTCTAATGTGTTTATACAAATTTAATTGATTGGGAACATCAAGTAGGAAGAATACACAAGTGCTGCATATGTGTAAGTGTTACATCAAGAATTTAAACAAATAGATAATAATTGAAAACAAATGCAAAAAAGGCAGAATGGAAATGAAAAGGCAAACTGGAAACAACAGGAGTGCCATAATAATTTGCTAGTACAGGTTAAAATGTCAGCATCTACATATGAGTAACATTAGTAATGACGGTTTTCATTTTCTTATATATTTTTAAGGAGACAATACGACAATAACAGATGATAGCTCGTTCGATAGAGAGACAATAGATGAGGAAATGAATGAATGAATGAATGAATGCTTTATTTGATTTAAAAACAAAAAAATAAAATCATGTTTATACAAAAAAAGAAAACAGACAGCAACCGAAAAAGGGACAGGCTGAAGTCCCAAGGCTTATTTTAGCCTACCCTGTTCCACCACAGGATTAACTCAATAATTCACAATAAACATCAGTACTGTTTGTAAAAATGCAATGTCCAAAAATTTTAATGTATGTGATCTTATAAAAAGCTGATTTGAAGGATCACGGTACCCAACTTCATTTATTAATCTAATGGCTCTTTTCTGTAGTTTAATTATTGGATCTAGGTTTGTTTTATATGCAATTCCCCAAATTTCAGCTCAGTATGTCAAATAAGGCATCACAAGTAAACCTCTTGTTCTGTAAAGAATTGAAATAGACTTGGATAATTTCTGTTTTACATATTTTATGTGAGACTTCCAACAAACTTTATCATCTATAATTACTCCTAAAAAAACTTAGTTTCATATACTCTTTCAATTTCAACATTATTTAAGTTCAATTTTACCTCAGCGTTAGTCCTTTTACCACCAAACAACATAAATTTAGTCTTACTTTCATTTAGCAATAGCTTATTTAAAGCAAACCATTTATTAACTTCTTCAATTATTTTTCCACAGCTTTACACAACTCCTTTATGTTCCCTCCAGAACAAAATAAATTAGTGTCATCTGCAAACATAACATATTTTGATGTATTACTTAATGTATAAATATCATTTATATAAAGTATAAATAACTTTGGTCCCAACACTGAGCCTTGTGGAACTCCACAGGTTACATGTTTCAAATAAGATTTAATGTCATCAATGCTCACATACTGAATCCCATTATTTAAGTAACTTCTCAACCAAAGTTGTGGTTTACCTCTTATGCCATACTGTTCACATTTCTGTAAACGCAAAGAATGATCTATAGTATCAAATGCTTTACGCAAATCAATAAACACACCTACTCCAAACTGCTTATTATCTCCAACTGTCTCTCTTTCAACAAATCCCATCACAGCTAATGATGTTGAGCGATTCCACCTAAACCCATACTGACAGTCATTCAATAAATCCTATTTTTCAATAAAGGAATCTAATCTCTTTACAAACAATTTTTCAAGAATTTTAGAAAATTGAGGCAGTAAATCACATCAAAGATGGAGTGATTGTTTTGGTCTAGGTGTTTAGCTTCTATTTTTTTTCCTGTGTTGTTCTTTTTCCCCTCCATATTTTCTCTCACAATGTTTAAGGAAAAAGGTGAGGCTGGCTGGATAGCTCTGTCTCTCCTGGAACAGCAGCAGAGGCACACCTGTATTCATCACAGAGACACACCTGCATTCAGCCTCACAGTGATCAACTCCTCCATGGAAGGCCGGTTAAGACTCCAGCCCCCTGCCAGATAATTCTGTCCAGTCAGTAGTGTCCAAGTTTTATTCATCCTTTGAACCTTTCTAGTGCGTGTGTGTTTCTTTTGTTGCCCTGATTGCATGTGCTTTTTAGCTTTCTCCCTGCCTTTACAGCTGGTAATGTCTGCTCTTTTTGGATTTCTCTCCAGCGTGTGCCCTGCTGCCCCTCTTGGATTTTTTGTTGGAGGATTTGAGCCTTGAGTTGACAGCCAGCCTTCAGCCTTTCGTGCCTTTTTTCACCGTTGCCAATTTTCTGGGTTTTGGTGATTTTTTTTTTTTTTTTTTTTTTGCCTGCTTCCTTTTGGATAAACACCTAAAAACAGCTCCTTTTGTCAATCTTCTACTTGTGGGGTCCAGACTTTGATTCTCAGCCCAAACAGAGATAATGGGTAGCAGAGAGAGTGCATTAAATAATGAGACGATGTTAAAAACATGACAAAGATGATTCTAACCAGAAAACAAGACATAAACGACACAGATTCTCATTCTGACTGATTCTCTGTTCAAAAATCAGTCCCTTCCCCTGCTGGAGTTTCCCACTGTGACATTACAACCAAAGTGACCTACTGTAGCTCACAAAATGCAAATTACTGCTGAAAGAAAGGTGCCACACGTCTACAGCTTTTATGCCTAATGCTAGCTAATGCTAACATACTCAAATGACAATATTGTGTAGGGGTACAGCAATTTCATTGTATTAACCATCTCTCCTAAGGATGTTAGCATGCATAATATGCTGGTGAGCATTAAACAAAAGATTGAGTCAATACCAACAGAGCTTTAGGGCATGCCGCAAGGGAGTCTGATAAAGAACATTGCATAAAGACAACCTTGAGCTTGCAGTCACAGATCCTGATGCAGATCTATATGCTAATATGTAGTAAGGATGCTCTTTAATGGTGGTTACTCAGGGCTCCCTTAGTGGGGTCCAATGTTAAATTATATTATTATTATTATTTTTAATTCTGATGAAAAACATCATGAAAGAGAAATGACGCGGGAAAAGCTGAACAAATGCAAAAACAGCACTATCCTGCATTGGTGATGAAGTGAAAACCTCTTTACCCTCAGCATATCTCTCCCTGTGTGCTGCTATTTGGACATTTTTTCAAGGTTTGCTGGACTGTGCTTTCAAAAGGTCAGATGTCGTTTGCCTTTGCAGGAAGGATGGTGACCTCACTGCATTCTTACCACTGATAGTTAACCAGAAATATGGGACTGCAGCCTTACTGGCTACAGACTTGTCAACAATTGTCTCCTATGAATGCTCCTTTGTTTGGATGTTATCTTAACATATGAGAAGCAGCATATAAACATTTTTGTTGACATTAAAAAAGGTTAGCAGCAGATCAAAATCACCTTTGTGTCTTGATTTAACTTGGTCACTCTTTAAACTGCAACCAATGGCTGTAGCTTGTACATCATACATACTGAAAAAAAAGCCCTGTTTGCATCATGGGAATAATGGTGCTATCACACATACTCTACTGTAAATGAAGTGTCATGATAGCGGTCATCAAAAAACTAACTTAATATTCCTGTGATATGACTTTTGGACACTGAAAGTACAATGCTTTAATGATTTGTTTTCTGCCCTGGTATGAGAGAAAGAGGGTGGTTAGAGAGAAATCAAGGGTCATTTGTTTATTCACTGGTGCATTGAGTGTTATTTAACAAAAAGGTTGAAGGTTAAAAGGGAAGAATAAAAACAGCACACAGCAACAGGGATGGCCAAAAAAAATAAATAAATGTTGGTTTATTGAGCTGCAATGTGCAGGTTTTTTTATGTATTTTTTGGTCATTTTGTGCCTTTATTGATAGGAGAGAGACAGTGGATAGGCTTGTAAAAGGGGGTGAGAGAGTAGGTGGAGACACTCTACAAACTGGTCACAGGATGGATTTGAACCTGGACTGGCAGAAGCAAGTATGGGTGCCTGGTTGCTCACCACTCCGCCAAACCAGCACCCCGAGCAATGTGCAGTTTTTTGACCAAAAGTATGTATTATATATGTATATATATATATATATATATATATATATATATATATATATATATATATATATATATATATATATATATATATATATATATATATATATATATATATATATATATATATATATATATATATATATATATATATATATATATATATATATATACATATATATATATATATATATATATACATGTATATATATATATATATATATATATATACTTGCTTTCTGACAGTTTGTGTTTCAGCAGCTGTCTGAGTGGCTGGTCTCAGAGGATCTTGGAGGTGAACCTGCTGGATGTGAAGGTCCTGGGCTGGTGTGGTTACACGTGGTCATGATTTGTGAGGCGGTTGGATGTACTGCTATATTCTCTGAAACGCCTTTGGAGACGGCTTATGGTGGAGAAATGAACATTCAATGCACGAGCAACAGATCTGGTTGACATTCCTGCTGTCAGCATGCCAATTGCACGCTCCCTCAATGCTTGCGACATCTGTGGCAGTTTGCTGTGAGACAAAACTGCACATTTCAGAGTGGCCTTTTATTGTGGGCAGTATAAGGTACACCTGTGCATTAATCATGATGTCAGATCAGCATCTTGATGTGGCACACCTGTGAGGTGGGATGGATTATCTCAGCAAAGCAGAAGTGCTCACTTTCAAACATTTTGACAGATTTGTGAACATTTGAAAGAAATGGTAATATTGTTTATCTGGAATGAATTTTAGAACTTTGAGTCCATCTCATGAAAAATGGGAGCAAAAACAAAAGTGTTGCATTTAAATGTATTTTTGTTGAGTGTATATATATATATATATATGTATATATATATAGATGTATATATATATGTATATGCATGTATATATACGCTCAACAAAAATATATGACTCAGAACCAGTCAGTATCTGGTGTGACCACCATTTGCCTCATGCAGTGCAACAGATCTTCTTCGCATAGAGTTTATAAGATTGTCGATTGTGGCCTGTGGAATGTTGGTCCACTCCTCTTCAATGGCTGTACGAAGTTGCTGGATATTAGTGGGAAATGGTACACGCTGTCGTATACGCCGGTCAAGCACATCCCAAACATGCTAAATGGGTGACATGCAAGAACTGGGACATTTTCAGCTTCCAAGAATTGTGTACAGATCCTTGCAACATGGGACCGTGCATTATCTTGCTGAAACATGAGGTGATGTTCATGGATGTATGGCACAACAATGGGCCTCAGGATCTCATCACGGTATCTGTGCGCATTCAAAATGCCATCAATAAAATGCACCTGTGTTCTTCATCCATAACAGATGCCTGCCCATACCATAACCCCACCACCACGGGCCACTCGATCCACAACATTGACATCAGCAAAGCGCTCACCCACACGACGCCACACACGCTGTCTGCCCCGATGAGGACGACGAGCATGCAGTTGAGCTTCCCTGAGACGGTTTCTGACAGTTTGTGCAGAAATTCTTTGGTTATGCAAACCAATTGTTTCAGCAGCTGTCTGAGTGGCTGGTCTCAGACGATCTTGGAGGTGAACCTGCTGGATGTGAAGGTCCTGGGCTGGTGTGGTTACACGTGGTCCGCGGTTGTGAGGCCGGTTGGATGTACTGCTATATTCTCTGAAACGCCTTTGGAGACGGCTTATGGTGGAGAAATGAACATTCAATGCACGAGCAACAGATCTGGTTGACATTCCTGCTGTCAGCATGCCAATTGCACGCTCCCTCAATGCTTGCGACATCTGTGGCAGTTTGCTGTGAGACAAAACTGCACATTTCAGAGTGGCCTTTTATTGTGGGCAGTATAAGGTACACCTGTGCACTAATCATGATGTCAGATCAGCATCTTGATGTGGCACACCTGTGAGGTGGGATGGATTATCTCAGCAAAGCAGAAGTGCTCACTTTCAAACATTTTGACAGATTTGTGAACATTTGAAAGAAATGGTAATATTGTTTATCTGGAATGAATTTTAGAACTTTGAGTCCATCTCATGAAAAATGGGAGCAAAAACAAAAGTGTTGCATTTTTCCCTGCTTGACTACTTATCCATACTTTCCTGTACTAAATGAAAATTAAACAATAAAACAATGGCTTACACATTTTTCGAACACTTGATTCAATCCTGCTGTGTTCAGATTAACCACACAGGCCTAATGCAAGAGTTTTCATTAAGGATGTAAGTTACAATAAGAAGCAGACAGTGACCACATTAAAATTAATATTATCTTTAAAATTGATGAGCTATCATGCTTTAAATTACATAGTAATTTGATTTAAATGTTCTTGTAAAATGAACATTATTCAATTGTCAACTGTAGCTTCCTACCTATCATTTGACCTTCAAAAAATGTGAAAAAAATGCTTCCCATCAGGAATCCTATTGCCTCAGTTGCAATGTTTGGAACTATTGAGGGCTCTCATAACCTGCCATTGCTGTCAATTAATTGGTCCATTGGTGTACAGAATTGATGCTACTCTCTCTTTCAAACGCTCTGGACACCGCCAAACTAATGTTGTTTTTTTCTTCTCGTTTTTTAGCAGGTAGCAATATCATATAATGCTGACCTATTGCCACCGGGCAAAGGATCAGAGCATCTTTAATAACTTGAAATGCTTTTCTTTAATAATATAACCCCCCCCCCCCCCCCCCAACCCAACAACTTAAGCAGATTTCTGTTTCTGGTCATGAAAATAAAAGTAAAGAGTACTTTAGCTAACTGTAGTTTAGATTTTGATAACTCTAATAAATTAAAATCCATTAACAGACCAAAAAGTCTGAAAAGTGATGTATTTAGTTTTTCATTATTTTTGTCAATGAAGTTTTACTCACTTTATTGTTAATGTCAATGTAATGGAATTAATGCTAATGCCAACATAACTAAGATTATCTGTCTGCCATTTTGACCACGGACCCATCGTTGCTTTGCATTGTGGGTAACAGTAGGCCTACATGAGGTAGACTGGTCTGATGCATACTGCTAATTTTCCTTAAGTAGTAGGACATCTGTGCGTTTTTGACATACTGCAGATCTCAAAATTATTTTACAAATATTATACAACATTTTGGCAAAATCAGTACATACTGCTTGTGTTGCAGTTTCAAAAATGGGCCCTGTCTTTGCTGGAGAATGCCCATTGACGTTTTTACCATTTTTGGTCTCACAGCTCCAAAACATCATCTTTATGTGGAGCTGTGAGTAGTAGGTCCAACACAAAAGTTTTATTGAGTCAGGGGAATAAACGTCTGCGGTCTTGGTCCATGGAAATGTCTCCTCTCTCCTCCAGACGTGGTATCCAAATTCCCATGATGAAAAGGAATCATCATTATACTCAGTCTCACATCACTGACAGTCTTCATGCAATGTTAACTTGCAATAGAGCTTGAAGGACAAATAAACCTGGGCATGGTGCACAACAAATAAAACAAAATTATCTATGATTGACACATCATTAGACGCTCATGAATTATTTAGTATCTTCAATCATAGCAGCTTGACAAAGCAAAAACATGTAGGGCCCTGTGTTCCAAATTAGAAGTTAAAAGCCTCCAAGACTCAGATTTTGCCATGCCTAAAAATCTGTCAGTCATTAGACTGGAGAGCAGAGACAGGACGCTGTCTTCTAATTGTGGATTTGGACCTCCCGCTGTTCACAAAGAGGCTGAATCCAATCAACTCTGAGACATCTATGCATGAAGATATAATTGTGCATGAGGGTCAGCTTAATGTTAGGAGCGTGAAACCCTCAGAGTAGACAGAGAGTGAGGAGGACAGGATGAATTGAAAAAAGACACCAGCTGGCTGAACAGTAAGGAGTTCAGAATGAAACTAGAAGATGCAACAAATCCATGAACTCATGATAAAGTCTCTTGTTCTGTTGTGGCTCTCTTGTGGTTGTTCCCCGATGTGGCCTTATGTTTCCTTGTGTTCTCTAGTTTCTCAGAAGATTTTTCTGTAATTCATGCAAGTTTCAGGTTTATTTTTTTAAGTAATTTACTATTTGATCACACTTTTTAAAAAAAAAAATAAAGGCCTTTGATATGGTCCTTTTTATGAAATGGATTTTTGATTTAGTTGAGACACACGGTCCTTCATATTGGCTGTGAAAAAGAGAGACACTCACCCCTGGTATAGATATGCTGCTTAGAGAAGGGCTCAGAACTTAAAGGGACTGTGAGGAGAATCTATTACTGGCAACGTAAAAGACTCTGCTACCCATGAGCACGCGCGGCGACCATTGTAATGCTGCGTTCCAGTAACCGCGGAACTGGGAGTGACATCATCTCAGAGTTAGCAGCGTTCCAGTTGAAGTCTGAAAAAAACATGCCGATCTACCAGGCTATCGTTAGCTGTTGTTAGCACACCTGCGCTGTAATACATATCATATCATATATGCACAAATATCACATGAAGAATGTGATTATCACTATGGCAGCATTTTTGTAAATATAAGTCTAACAATACTATGTATACAGCTGATCTAGAGCGACACACCCCAGTCAGAAGTGCAAATAAATTGATTATTACAGGAGCTAAATAACTGTTCACACTGGGGGCATCCATCTTCAATTGTCAACTCGGGGGTGGCGAGGTTTCACCGCGTTCCCAGGAGGAAATTCTGACTTTGGGGGACGTTCCAGTTGCAGTTTCCTACTTGGAACTCAAAATTCCTACTTCTGACTACAACTGGAACGCACCACAAGACGTGTGCTATCCAAAGCGTGTATTTGTTGTGATGCTAATGAATGCAGCTCAGACCTTGCTCAGAACTCTGCATTGCTTTACAACTTCTTTTTTCAACAACTTACAGGATGCAAAGCGACGAGGTAATGTATCTCTTTCTAGTTACGTAGTGGTAGTTTTTGATGTGTGACAACAAGCAAATTTTGGAAAATTTATTATCATAGTTGTAGCCGGCTATATATCGCTACTTACAGCCCGGTGTTCTAAGACGTGTCTGAATAATATAAATTTACTCTAGTTTTAATTGTCTTGTTCCCGAAGTTGAGTATCCAGGCCAGTCCAGCCCTGTCCAACCTGACCGGAAGGCTAAGGAATAGCATTTATAGATAACCTATTTTGATGCTATAAAACTCATCTTAAAGTGTGTATTTCCATCAGGCATATATCTAAAAGGGAGACCTTTTTGTAATTACTTAGAAACTCCTTACAGTCCCTTTAAAAATGTCTGACTTCAATGTGGCTGAAAGACTTTGTATTGACTCCTATTTCCCAGCCTATACCTCAGCTTTAATACCAGCAGACTGTTCCTCAACCTCAGCCACAGCACCTGAACACAAACCCTTTCCTGTACTGCAAAATTGCCAAACACAGAGATTTCCTGGAGGGAAAAAAGAACTCTAAAATCTTTCACCCAACTCTACATTCTAACACACACAGTTTTGTGGCTCGTTACCTCCGCCAAGGAGGTTATGTTTTGCTGTTTGTTTGCTTGTTAGAAAGATAACTTGAAAGTAACAAGACAGATTTTGCTGAAATTGCCAGGAGACGTTGGTAATGTCTCTCCATAGAAATTATTAGATTTCGGTGGTGATTCAGATAATCACCATTTAAAAAAATGCTGCAGCTCAAGAACTGTCTGACTAATAACAAAATCAACATGATTTTGAGTGCTAGATGTGAATGTTCAGGGTCAAGGAATCAAAATGAGATGGTAACTTTACCATTCAAGTATTGCTTTTAAATGTAACAGCAATATGTGAGCTAACATGGCGGTGGTTTGGACTCTGAGTGCTCTCTAGTTTTTGCGTACAACTCACATAATTTACCAAGATAATGATACCAATGAACAGCAGTGTACCTCTCCAGAGATCTCAGGTTGTTGTCCTTTGAAAGGTGCAGTACTGCAGGGACATTTGTCATAAACAAAAGTCCCTGCTAAAGGCCCCATAATAGGTTAGCACATCCCATCAGGAAAAAAAAAAAAACAACTAACAACAAAATGACTAAAAAAGCATTCAATTATCACTCTGTAATAACAAAATCTGAAAATTGCTGGCATTGAGAAATTGCTTGGTAAACAAAATTATTTATTTTCTGTTGTGTACTGAGTCAGAAGAGTTATCTCAACTAACCCATTAAGATTTTTATGTAAAGTTGGTCTAATTTTTTACTGAAGTTTGCAAAACTTGACAATTAGTTACAGGATAGACGGGGTCAGGCATGGTCAATCAGAATCTGAAAACAGGTTTCAAATGAAGTACAAAGCTTTTCCCAGGACTTGCACAGTGATAAGCAAACAACACATGTCTATGATATGCATGCATACATCTGGTTTGGGTTTGAAACCAGCTGAAGATTGTCTTTATTTAAAGACTTTTTTCTCTCAGCTCAAACTTCTAAGCTTTTACCAAATATCAAATATGTAGTGCAGGCAGTTACCTTGAAATTTTAGTTATCTGAACTTTTTATTTACAGTGCACTTTCACAATGGGAATCGTGAACTGATGGGTCTTTTATTCACACTTTAATTCAAAATCCCCAGATTTTTATATTGTGATATGAATCATCAGGCATTAACTCCTCACCTCCAATCTGTTCATGTATTTATTTGGACACTTTAGGAACATCATAGCATCTCCCTCAATTTATGCCCCTGCTCCACACAGCTGTTTCTGAAAAAGACAAAATTAAAGTCTGGGTTGCTTGGAAACAAGATCTGTAGTATTCCTAACAGCTTGAGAGAGCTTTGAAATGATCAGACTCGTGACTTTATGGCCAAAAAGTCTGAACTCCTCTCTATAAAGGATTTAATCATTTCTCTCAGCATGTTGGTTATTTCTCCATCATCACTGGTAGCCTCAAGAGCGAGGTCAGAACAGAGACTGCTCTTAGAGAGAAAGAAAAAAGACATCACTTAGTGTCCAGTGGTTTAAGATGGGGCAAATTATTCATCTTTCCCTGTTATGATGACACACTGAAGAGCATTGTGGTGAGATAAGCCTGTTTCATTTGGAGGACTGTTCTGATTCTCATAAAGCTTTAGAGATAAATTGAGCAATGAACACCAGAGGCCAGCTCTAATAAACCCAATAATGTTTTTTTGATTGTTTTGGTTCATTTTGCTCTGCCGTGCAGAAGGACAGAACTTATCTGCTCAAATTCACCCCTCAGGCCAGAATAGAGGAGGAATAAGAAATAGAGAGCAGAATTACAAGAGCACAGGAATGAAGCACACCATGGCATGTGAACAATTTCTATTTCTTCCTCCTTGCCTTCAACATATTTCTTATGCCCAAGGCAATGAGGAATCAATTGTACTCCTTGAGGAGGCCGTGCATGTCTGGTTTTAGGCTAAACAGAAGAAAGAGAAAAATGAAGAAAAAAAATCAGAGCCAGTGGAATAGTCCAGAGAGGATGACCTTCACATGAAGTGTCAGCAATGTGTTGATGCTGAAGTGGATACAGTACACCACTCTGCTCTTTTAGAGAAAATCCTTTCACTTACGGCTTTATGAAAGAGTGAAGAGAGGCTCGGTCGCTGCAAGACAATGCTTACGACTGTGGTTGTTAAAAACATTTCGACTCATATTCATTCACCCTCACCTTTCTGCTCTAAAATGTTGACTTACCTGTTCATTCATTGTGTACTACGCTGTAAAATGCTGCACTGCTGAAGGCTGAACCATCTTCCAAATCTCACAGCACAGGCCAGGCTGTTACTCAGTCAAACTGGATCCAGAATCATCCACGCTCCACTCAAGCTGACTGTCAGATGGAGGTCATCTCTGTGTGTCTCTGTGCAGACACCAGCTGGGAGCTGCTGGAGGTGTCTGCTGTGTGGAGACAGGCTGCTGCTGATGTAGTGACTCTCACCTCTCCATGTGGTCCAAGTTCTCTGATACTCCCAGTTTTCCCTGTAATCACCAGGCTGTTGTGTCTGCAGTGAGCCACCATCATCCTGAACACCAAACCAACTCCAGCAGAGAGATGTAGCACCAAACGTCAGCCGCCATCACACTGCTCTCTGTGCCTCCTGAAATATTTGGTGAAATCGTCTTTTTCTGCAGTGATGGGCAATAGAAGTTTTCCCTGTCCCCCTGTTTTTTATTTGTTTTTATAATGAGAAAAAAGATAAACAGTTTGATGTTGAAAAAGCGGAAATAACCAACATAGAAGAGTCTTTATGAAACACTAAGGCTGCTGCTATTGCACAAAATACAGTCTTATTTCAAAAGAAAAAGAAAACAAAAACATTTGCTGCTCTATCAAGAGCACAATTCATACGAGCAGTCAACTTATGCTCAATTTTATCTGTGATTAAAAGAGTGATATTGTCTGAACATAAAATAAAGACTGCCTACTTTGATATTAAAGGTGTAGTCAGCGATGTGGTAGAAAACGAATGGAGAGGTTGTTTATAAACAAATTTAGACCCGCCTCTCCCTTCATACCTCACCCCTGGCTCCACCACCGAAAGCTGATGGACGTGCTTCGTCATGGAAGCGTCCGTAGAAACTGCGTAGCTGACCAACGTAGCTAAGGTAACCCCGACTTGTCAGACAACTCGACTGCCATTATTGATAATATCACAACAACAGTACATTTTGGCAGATTAGACAATAAGATGAATGCATGACGGCTGCTACTGTTATGTGAAGCACCACAAAGGTAATGTTGCTTACCTATCCAGCAGAAAGACGGTGACATCCGCGTCCGTTTTCAGGCCTTTCAATTGGTGGAGTTCCCTCCACTGTCAGAAATCAATGCTCTTTCATGGTCATAGCCCTTCTTTTTCACTTTCCACTCCTCTGACCTTTTTCTTTTGGGCTGTTTTTCGGCCATTGCTACTGCACCTATTGTATCTCTCTCTTACGCTAACTGCGCACCCTACGCAACCTACGACTTCCCCTCCCCCCTCTGTCTGATCTGGGCATGAGTATGATCGCCCCCTGGATGTGGGGGGGGTGTACTCTGTTGTGGTAACTCAGCCCGAGCCACAGTATTTACCTGCTGAAATTCAGAGCCAAGGCTGTGTATTGAAACCAGACTTTTTTTTCAACATGCTGTCAGTGGGGACATCTTGTGGATGGAGAGGAGAAATACGGTGAATTTTACAAATACTGCATTAGATTAGAAGATCGCTGACTACACCTTTAAATGCAAGGCGTTACTGTTGTTAAAAACTAAAAGAGAACATATCGAGCCTTGTGCCAAGACAGGAATGTTAGCATGGTTTATGCTACCTAAAAGTTGTTTGATGCAGTGTTTCTGGATAAAGCTGGCAATAAGACAAGTCTGTTTTTGCCTGTGTAGTTTGACATGTAACTCCAGCAGTGCCTCAGTGACCCTGCTCCTAGTCTAAGGAAGGTTACAGAGCAGGACTTGTTAAATGTCTGGATGGAGCAACTTTGATTTCTTCACTGACTGACTCTGAGGGGACACTTGCAGACCTGTTCCAATGCCCAAACACACATTTACATTTATATGAGAAGAGGCTGAGGAAAAGTACATTGCAATGTCAAAGTCTGAGCATTGTGTAGAATTCTGGCACAAATAGACCATTGAGAGAGAAACTCAGTCTCTGGAGAAACAACTCAAAGGTGCCTCATAGAGGGAGTCAAAGAGTTCACAGTGTGTCACCGTGAAGCTAAACAAACAATGAAACAATGTAGAGACGGCGATGCCAGGCAGAGAGAGAGAAAAAAAAAATCAGAAATAGACTCTAGAGAAAGAAAATAGAAAATAGAGGGTATGCAATGGTTCAGCCAGATTGTCTGACGCCCTCCAATCAGAATTATCACCTCTGCTACACCTACAGGACAAAGTAGAAGGAGGATGGGGGAGGCCAAAAGAGAATAAGATAGCAGAGAAAGCAGGTGGCCATTGAAGGACTCTGCATGTTAAGAGCCTCTATTAAACACCTCAGTGCTGCATAACTCACATAATTCATGTTTAGAACCTGATGTTCAGTCTTTAAATGTGACTTTGAAGAGCAATGGAAACATTGAAACATGCTTTCAGTAGCAGAATCCTCTCAGAAAATCTTTATTCTTGGATCATTATATACATTTATTAACTCTAAGTTCCACGAGTGGTCACAGATTTATGGCAGCTTTTTAGATTAAGACCAGTGTCCACTTTTTTTTTCGTAAATTAACGTGCAGGGAAATGCAAAGTAATGCAAATGGTGGATTCATTACCAAGTAGGAAGGCAATTTACCTCAGCTTAGAAAAAGTTCAGTAAGGAAGACTTGTTCTTTACTCATGCCCTCCATATCGTGACCAATTTCCCGCTATCCTTACGCTCCATTACCAGATCCTTCTCATCCAAATACAATCTGCCACCCGTCTCTCTAAACCAATCAGCCATCAGATGTCAAATTTAAAAGTGTTCTCCCTCTCTTCTGCCATTCAGCCTGTTTAATATGTTGCTATCTTACCTGTGTGACGTTTGCTCAGCTACCCTTTTACTGCATTTTTGCTTTAAGCTTTCCACCCACCGCATCTTCAGTCTCCATAGAAGAAGCGGCAGGGTCTGCAGAGACTCAACATGGCCATAAACGGACTAGGACAGTCGACGCATCTTGTCCAATAAAGAGTGCGCCTTCATCAAGGCCTTCAAAAATTTCCACCTGAGCTGCTGCTGCACCTTAGCTGCCATGGCCGCTATTATGGCTGCGCCCCCTGCTGCCACTGCTTCTGCTGCTCCATCCATGCTGCCTCAGTCCAAACAATCGATTCTTGTCTCCAGAAAATGCCTCAGCCTCAGTGCCTCACACCAGCCTCTTGCCTCTGCCTGCCATGAGCACCTAGGCGGCGCCCCTTTCTCAGTCACTGGTATCTACTGCTTGGTAGGCCATACATTCCAACAGCAGTCAATATTTCTCTCTGCTAAAGGCAAGGCAAACATGTCACTTTGATCGCTCTTATTCTCCCTTTCCCAGAATGTGATCAGAAAGTTATTTCATCTGAGAACATCACAGCCATTACATTTTTATTAAATGTTACTTGAATGATTTAATAATTTTGAAAGCTTAGTTGGTTTTAACCATTGGCCCTCAGTGATGGACTTGTATTATCATTTAAGAAACAGCATAAAATCTGGATGATAGCAAATACAAAATATAAAAATAAAAAGGGGTACTATTTAAAATGATTAGACTCCAAAAATGAGCTGTTTGAAGCCAGGCTAAGAAGGTAGATGTTGGCCAGAAGTGGTCTCTCCTATGTTTGTACAGCTCTGTGTATATCGGAATTCATAGACAAACAGTTGCAGGAAAAAGTATATAAACCCTTTGGGATTACTTGGATTTCTGCTTAAATTGGTCATAAAATATGTTCTGATCTTCATCTAAGTCACATCACTAGACAAACACAGCCTGCCTGAACTAGTATAGCACAAAAAATTTTAAGTTTTCATGATTTTATTTGACACAATATGTAAGCAGTCACAGTGCAGGGTGATATAAGTATGTGAACCTTTGGATTTAATAACTGGTTGACCCTCCTTTGGCAGCAAAAACCTCAACCAAACGTTTCCTGTAGTTTTAGATCAGACCTGCACAACAGCCAGGAGGAATTTTGGACCATTCTTCTGTACGAAACCGTTTCCGTTCAGCAATATTCCTGGGATGTCTGGTGTGAATCGCTCTTTTGAGGTTATGCCACAGCATCTCAATCGCTTTGGGGTCAGGACTCTGACTGGGCCACTTCAGAAGCTGTATTTTCTCCTGTTGAAGCCATTCCATTGTTGATTTACTTCTGTGCTTTGGGTCGTTGTCCTGTTGCATCATCCATCCTCTGTTGAGCTTCAGTTGGCGGATAGATAAGTTTTTCTGCAAAATGTCTTGATAAACTTGGGAATTCATTTTTTTGTCGATGACAGCAATTCATCCAGGCCCTTAGGCAGCAAAGCAGCCCCAAACCATAATTGCTTCCTTCACCATATTTCACAGTAGGGATGAAGTCTTAATGTTGGTGTGCTGTGCCTTTTTTCTCCACACATAGCATTGTGTGTTCCTTCCAAACCACTTGAATTTGGTTTCATTCATCTGTCCACAGAATATTTTGCCGGTAGTGCTGTGGAACACACTCTTTTGCAAACTTCAAACGTGCAGCAATTTTTTATTTTTTTTTGGACATCAACAGCTTCCTTGGGGTTGTGCTCCCATGAACTCCATTCTTGTGTGAAGTTTTACCTATTGTAGATTTGTCAACAATAATGTTAGCATGTGCCAGGGATTTCTGCAAGTCTTCAGCTGATGCTCTCACGTTCTTCTTCACCTGCGCTGTGCTCTCACAGTCATCCTTACAGGACGACCATACCTTGGCAGAGTAGCAACAGTGCTGAACTTTCTCCATTTGTAGACAGTCTGTCTTTCTGTGGACATCAAGGCTTTTAAAGATACTTTTGTAACCCTTTCCAGCTTCATACAAGTCAACAATTATTGATTGTAGATCTTCTGAGAGCTCTTCTGTGCGGGGCAGGGTTCACATCAGGCAATGCCTCTTGAAAACAGCAAACTCACAACTGGTGTGTGTTTTTTATAGGGCAGGGCAGCTTTAACCAACACATTCTATCTGATCACATTAATTGGACCCCAGGTTGGCTGACTCCTGGCTCCAATTAGCTCTTGGAGAAGTAATTAGCCTAGGGGTTCACATACTTTTTCAACCCTGCATTGTGCAGGTCTACATATTGTGTTGAATAAAAACATGAAAACTTATATTTTTTTTATGTGGTATTAGTTAAAGCAGACTGTGTTTGTCTAGTGATGTGACTTAGAGGAAGATCAGAACATATTTTATGACCAGTTTAAAGGGAAACTCCGGTATTTTGACACCTGGACCTTATTTTTAGGTTTGTGCATGCTCATATACTCACTCAGACAAACATCGTGCAGCTCGATCCTTCAAGAGATTATTTGAATCAACGATGTAGCCGCATGGCAGGGCCACGGCTTAGCGAACTTCAGCGCGGGGCGTAATCTGCGTCGCTCGTCTCTACCACAGCCCGGCTTGTCATTGCAGAGAAATCCTCCGGGAAATAGTCAGACATATATTCCTGGATAGATCATGCGGCGTGTCAGCCGGTCTCAAGTCCCTCTGAGCAACTAACACCTCCTCTTCTGTTTCTATAAGGCGAACACTGTCCTGGCGCACTGCCAGTTAGCATTGAGTCGTGGACGTGCTCACCTGTTGTTCTCGGCCAGCTGTTCGTCTCTCCCTCTCCATTCTTCTCTCATGGAGCTCCTCGTCCGTGTACTCAGACTCAAACCCGGTAAATGCGTAGTCGACTCTTCGGCATCAGATAAATATTCTGCCATATTTGCTCCAGCACTGCCGGCTAAAAGAAATGGAGTCAGCTGTACCTTTGTGTCGGCGGCTATGGCGATATCCAAAAAAGTTTGTTTACCAGGTCAGCTGGCCCACCTGAAGAGGGTAGATGAGCTGACTTTACTCAATGATAACACACTGGTGATGGATCCAAGTAACCCCAAAGGGTTCACATACTTTTTCCTGCAACTGTATGTATGCAAAAATGAGCTCAGGTTCAAGGTTCAATTTCACAGATTTATAGCATCACCCTCCAGACTGTGAACCTTCGGACCTCCAACAGAACTTAGATACACAGCTAAGAAACAAGTGGAAAGTTTTACAGGACAGTTGGAGCCACAGAAGCTGTTCTTATAAGATAAATTAAGTGAAATTGGACACCGTGGTCGGATTTTTTCTGGCAGATACTGATCATAGCTCACCTATTATTGGCATCACATGGATAATCTTACCAATCATTTTTTCAGTTTTGGTGAAACAACAATTTGAATGTTTGCAACACAGTGAAGTGCAAAGCAGGGCAACAAGGATTCCACAGTAAGAGCAACTTTCCTAGGGTTCCTACATGACTTGTGTTTATTGAAGCAAATTTAAAACTTAATAACAGACTGGAAGAGGAATTAATATATATCTGGTTAATAGGGAATGTGTTCAAGAACATTAAAAAGATAATCAAACCCCCTTTCTTCTGTCCAGAGCTCCTCTCTAGGAGGTAGCCATCCAGGGTCCTTTAAAGGAGATGTTTGGACGCCTCTTAGGATAGACATTCAGCCAGTACGATTTCACTTTTCATTCTGATTGCTTTTTTTCTTATTTAATACAATGCGTCATCATTTATTTGCTATTTGTTGTCCAAAAGAAATAATAAAATAGTCACAATAAAACATATATTGATAACCGTTAACAAAATTGAAACTGATTTCAATTAAAGTCTCTCTTGGTTTATTTGATCCTAAGCTGTAACTATGTTCCAACCTTCCAACCTTAAGAGAGGAACAGGCATTCAGATGGCTGCCCACACACATGAAACCACACAAACGTGGATGAGTCATACCCTCAGATTGACTTCGCTCAGCAGAAATGCTTTCTTACAGCCGTTTTTCTTTTCTACATACTATTGCCATTTGCAAAATCCACAACTATCCATATAGCCTTGCTCAGTCTCCTCCTTTGCTTTCTTGGTTCAGCATATGTATCTGTTTGTCCTCACATCTACATTGCAATCTCTCTGACTGTGCTCACCCTGCTGCTCTGAGCCCATCATGTGTGGCTCAGCAGATGGCTTTGAAACATACATAAACTATGATAACATACAGTCACAAAACATATAAATGTTTGAATAAACTGTATGTATAAACATACAGTTAGAATGTGAAGGCACATGAGTATTTATCTTCACTCCTGAAATCTTGTATTATCAGGACACCAATTTCACACCTCTTTCACTGAAAACAAACACAAACATACTGAAAAAACACTCAGCCCAGACAGTCAGTCACAATAGGAGTCCCTGGTTTGCATATCGCACCATAAATGTATTCATTTCCCCACATTTGTGTTAAATTATTCCGTTGTACAGAGCCAAGAATCCATCAGCTTGCATAATGTGTCTGCAGGATGCAGGAAATGTACAAATCACAAACACTGAGAAAAAGATTTGAAAGAAAATCTAAAAGAATGTACTGATGATAAAAAATCTACCGTGCACTTTAGATGCCAAAGATTCTTTCCAAAGTTGCAAAAAAATGCCTTTGCAAATTCTCATGTCTGCATAACAGGCAAAAGAATGTGCAAACAGTTTTGAAAGGCAAACAAAAATGGCAGGATAGCAGTGGTGGCCACTGAACTGATATCTCCATAAGTGCTATTTGTTGAGCTAGTATTTTAATCCTACCACACTGAAAATACCTTTTCTCCACATGGTAAGGTATGTTTTGTGAGGTTTATAATAACATGCAGGAAGACACTGTGAGGAAGCAGATCTTTCAGGAGAGAAGAAAGACTCATTTAAGACTAGAGGTAGTGTCAGTGCCCTCTGTAACTTTGTGGGTTGATTTTTAAAGAATATAAAGCTTTGCAGCAATTGATTGGCTGGCAACTTTGTGGAGATAAAAGACATGAATGTATTAAGCTGATGTTGGAAGTAATCAGAAGAAATGGATGTGCTGGTATGCCATAGTGGTGCCTGAGCTCAGGTAATCACAGAACACTAGAGGCAGTGGTGGCAAGATACTGGTGCAGCATTAAGGCAGCAGTCATAGTTTATCCATCACATTGAGCAGGTTTGATGGGTGGATGTAGGGGAGATGCACCACCACCAGCAGAGCTGACAAATACTAAGAGAACAAAGAGATGGATTGAAGATTGAGGGCTGTGGTAAATGAGTGACAGTGATGTAAGGAAAAAGACAAAAAGCAAAGACACCAAAGCAAAGTATAGCAGAGCTGCTTGAGATGATAAAAGAACTTCAATCATACTAAATATGTCAACAGAATCCCAGAGAAAACTGGGAATTTCTCACTTGAACTTAGTCCATGGGTTCATCAACATTAATAATAATAATGATAATAATAATAATAATAATAATAATAATAATAATAATAATAATAATAATAATAATAATGAGGTGCTTGTTTATCATCCTGTCACAAATGGCATTTTGGTCCAATCCAATATGGTTGCCACCACTAGTAATAAAAACAACTTCAGTGTTGTGGCATCATCATAATGTAGATTGGGAAAGGTAACAACATTTTAAAAGTTTTTCATGCATTTGAGTCTTAAACTGTAAGCTTGCCAGCAGTTGCCCCATGGAGAGTCTTATGTGTCAGTGAGAACTATAAACAACACTGACAGAGAAAGAGTTGTTAGATGATTGAACCCAAAAGAAAGAGAGAAAACTCTACTGAGGGAAAATATTGAGGAGAAAACACAATGAGTGACAAACTGCTGAAATGTGCATCAGTATTCCCATGATTTAATGCAAACAATGTACAGAGCATCGGTTCACTTAAGCCGAGCATCCACTGTGCGGTTTTTGGCCCTTTTTGACATGATTTTTCACCTGTGCGACTATTTAGGGGATTGGGCCGAGTTTTGGCTCAATCGTGCCTCTCGCATCATGTAGTATACACGAGGTAACGAGAAGTGGTTAACACCTCACGACAACCCTCCCATCGATCGCATGAAAATGAAACCTGTTAGACATCCTGGTCGCCCCTCGTGAGGCTATATCACACTAATGAAGTTAATGTATGAACTTAGGTTCGGGAGCAGGTCCACACAACAAACCACACCTCCAATCAGCTGACAAGCCTACTTATACTCAGCCATGCCTCATCGTTCAGTTTGTCTGTGACTCTTCAACCCACCCTCCTACCCTTCAATCTCAATCATATTTTTTTCTTTCTCCACTCAGCTCCTTGCTCACCTTATCCTAGGTGGGGGTCAAGATTGGGCAGAACACGATGAGACGGTACCCCACAATGAGTCTGGCTTTCGACGTCATTCTTGACGGCTCATCTCTCAACATATCTCATGTCACATGTTCATCACTGTCATTCCCCATATTCCAAATCTTAATTAAACCTTCAAACGCATACATTTGAGGTGTGATCCTTGCTAGTGAACACATGCGCAAACGTAGAATAAAAAAGAGCAAACAGTAGATTGGGAGTGTAATGCTGCCATGGTGCCATGCTGCTTGTCTTGTACAACTGTTTGCTCTTCACTCAGTCACTGCACGTTCTTTTTGTGTTTGATGTTTACCTTGTGAAACCTTTGACTTACTGCTTTCCCCACCTCGATGCCAGGGCAATGCGATTTTGTTTGTTATTCGTTTGCATCTGGGGGCATAGGACCACTTCTGCTTCTTCTTCTACTACTACTTTTTACGTTGCATTTCCAGATACAAGAGTCCGACGTGTCGTAGATGGACATACAATGTGAGCAGTCAGATCGCATCCGAGCATCGGGTCGTATAGTGTGAGAAGAAGAATTGTGAGCTGTGAACTGTTAACCCCTGCGATTCACTCCTACAGTATGAGCAGCTGCTGAACACCGTGATTGAAAGAAGTCATAGGAGTGGATGCCCAGCTTTAAACACATAGCTCTATGTCAGCACTCAGAGGTATTGTGTAGTTAAGAGTAACTATCTCAGGAGAATATCTGATTCAATTGCAGTGATAGACTTGTCCAACAAGTGAATGATTCATGTAGCACTCAAATGGAGGAGACTTTTGCTCCAGGCTTCCTGCCCTCAATTTCATCAAACCTTGGTTTATTTAAAAAAAATAATAATAATAATGCCTGTGATTATGTGCAGACAAATTTATTATCAAAGCACATACTTTGCACAAAATCCCCTCAAATCTTCTATTAAAGTTCTGCAAATTTTGGGTGTAGACCCCATTTTAATGTGCTTTAACTTCACTTTGGTTCATGAGATTAAATATTAGCATCTGCAGGTTGTCTGAAATGAGTCCACTGACCGTTCTGACCCTGTGAGCTAAATTAAAGCTGTATGTGGAGCAGCTTCAGCCAGGTGGTGCCCTTGGAGGCACGGCGGGAATAAATGTGCTGGAAATCTTCAGGCCCATGTAGAATTCTTGCTCCAATATGGAACAGCAGGTGGACAGACGTGATTTTGACTTGTTCTTTGGCTATTGCACATTTCCATGTTACAAGAGTTGCATCGTATTTCTCTTCACAAGAGCCCTGATCAGGTCAACTAAATTCTAAGCTCATTCTCTTTTGTCTGAATGTAGGTTGTGTTTGGGTCTGTTTTTTATGGATTTTGTGGTGGGGGTGGGGGAGATTGTGCATAGCCTTTATTCCAAAACAAATGTTAAAAGTGTTTTTGTATGACCTTGAAAATGAAAGAGTTGAAAATGGTCAGGAAACTTCACCTCTTAGCACTTGAATAAGTAGAAAAGCACTCAAGAGCCCAGACCTCCCTCCGCCAAGCAGCTCGACTCCACCTATAAATTCTGATTTTCAGCCAACATTAAAGTCCTATATTTATTTTACACGCACATTGTGGAATAGACAATATCAGTCTGCAAGAAGTGTTATTATTGTTGGTATGAATTTCACCAACAGATGTTGGTGTTGTGTGGGCCGCAGTGCTTCCAGTTGGAGATGTCTCCATCCTGTCAGTTGGAGCAACACTCAACGTGTTAGCTCTATAAAATATGGGGAATAGGTTTTCACTCTCTCACACACACAGACTACTGTGATGGAATATGTCTGTACTGACATTATCAGCAAGCTTGTTTCGAGTGATTAAGAGGCTCCATCAGGAATTTCTTTCTTCTATCAGCTGTGTCTGTGGGCAGAACTCTGCATGCACAGTTTTCAGTACTGTGCTGCTGTTGGACGTTCTGACAGAGTGGTGTGGAGAACTCCTCCCCTGGCATTGCAAAGGAAGCTGGGAAATGTAATGACATAGGCTTGAAAAGTAGATGTCAATTTGCAAATAATCTACAATAGGAGGGTTTCAGTCACGTGATTATTATGACATATGAAGAGGCTGTGATTTTAGATGGAGGGCAGGAAGTAAACATGGAGTCTATGAAGAAGACTGGCGAAAGTTCGTATTGTGCTGATCTAGATCCAGTTTCAAGAAATAGATATAAGCAGTTAATCAACAGATACGGTGGGCGTGATCCATATCTCATGAAGATGAGCGAGTTTTCGGCAGAGACAAAAGATTTACCGGCAATTGAGGCTATCGACATCGCAAACTATCTGGTTCTTCAAACGTCGTACTACACCAAACAGCAGATGAAAGCCTACAAAATTTTTATTTTTTTCATCAGCGGGTGGGTCCAACCCCTCGGTACCAAACTACTACAGGATGGTTATTGTTTGGTCTTCGCAAGGGCGAGTCTTTCTTCTTTTTTATGTGTTAAGGTGCTAGCAGCTAGCAGTCGCGGCTATGATGTACACAAACCATGGAAACAAACACGCAACAAATCTGAACGGCGACGTTAGCCCAACAGTCAAAGAACACAAGGACGTTAATTTGTAATATACTAAAAGCACCCGTAAACAACACAAAACATTGGCATCTTGATTGCTTATCACCGCAAGTTCTAACGTTACTTTACCTCCTGCCCTCCATCTGAATTGCACGCTGTCGCTATGCGACAATGTGACGTCACGTGAAACCCAGCTATTCCCTTGATGCCGAAAATCAATGGAATTTGCCATGTTAAATTTATATTTAATCTGGATCAGATTGGCACCAAAATGTAATGGCTTCTTCCTTGGACCAAACCACGCCTCTGGTCAAATTTTCATGTAAATCCATAAAGCAGTTTTTGCATAGTCTTGCTAACAAACAGACAAACAAAAAACAAACAGACAGGAGGTAAAAAGTCAGCAGATCAAGCGTTAAAGCTAAAAAGGACGATCATGCCATGTATTAGAATTGTGCTCTTACGTATTGATCATTAGCAGTGTTGACAACTTTTATGTTGACTAATGGAGTGCTTCCCTGGCAAGCAAAAAATGCTTCACTCTGCTTTGTGCTATGGTGAAGTTCACAGTGTTGGTCACCAGCACTTAGTAGCTGGGTTTATTGGTATCTTCTAAATTAAAGATTGATATTTTCCGATTGGACTGCAAACCAATAAGCACACAAGTCCCTTCTCTGGTAGGAAACTGTTTTACCATCAAATAGAGGATTAATACTGTCAGAAGCTCCACTGTGACTACTTTAAAAAAATATGTTTTTGTTTTTTGAATATTATGTCTTGGGCAGTTCTGAACTGTAGTGCCAGTAATTCTGGGCTGATTTCAACAATAACCTTGTTAGCGGTTTAATGCAGTCAGCTTTAAAAGCTGATCTGAGTTACACAAAGGGGGCAAATTAGCAAATGCTACAGAGGAGGAAGGAGCAGAAAAAGCTACAACAATGCCCCCCCTCCCCCAATAGCAGGAGGACAGAGGAGAGCTTACTGGTGGAGGGTATGCATATATTTCAAAATCTCTCATGTGCCTTTTGATATGAGAAAAAAAGATTCACATACACAATTAAGAGATATGTTTGTGAATTCAATGGATTAGTTTCAAAAGGTGAAGTCTGAAATCATGCAGTTTTATAATTATGTGCTGTTCATAGACAAGTGTTTTGAATTATTTGAAATGTAGTAAATGTTGAAAATACCAAGACAATGTCAAATCAGCAAGGCTGACCTTTTATCGAGCAACAAAAGAATGGGTTGATTTTTATTGTGAATAGAGGGGGATCCCTCCTGGTGTAGGTTTGTGGTAGATAGATGTGGTATAACAATCTCTTTAAAAGAAGCTTCTATCCTCCAGTGTCCTCTCTGCCCGTCTCTCCTCCCCACGTAAAAGCAAAACCTTCCTTTCTCCAAATATGACCAACTTTCTTCATCTCAAACTGTTTTCACTTTCTGTCTCACTCAGCGCTGTTCCAGCACCTTGCTCGTCCTCCCACACATGGATATATGGGATGGAGTTGCTTAACACTCAGTGCTATATTTAACTCAGTCACAACCCATTTAAAGTATTAAAGCACTCACTGAGCCCTGCCCCCCTTGGTTACTGTTGTTATGCCTGTCAAGCTTTTCCTAGTAGAATGAGAAACATGGAGTTATGAGTGGCACTGGTGAGTGATATTCCTAAGGAAATACCTGCAAATTTCTGGACAAATTATTCAGAGATTTCAGAAAGGAGCAGACAGAAAGATCCCCAGTATGCTTTTGAGGGATACATTAACCAAATAAAATGTTGAGTTCAAACAAAGAGGACATTAAAAAAGAGGGGAAAGCACACAGATCTCAATGCAAGCACCCCAATCGTGATTAAAAACAATAAGATACAAGAACAACAATGTTCTTGTTAAGCAGGGTAAGTCTATACATATTATTTAAGTTGAAATAAATGTTGTTAGCATTCATGATCGTTGTGTCTGCCCATTTCTAGGGTGTCCATTCACAAAATGCTAAGATATCAGTATGTCAGCAGTTGTCCCTGTCACTAGTATTTCTTTTGCTTAAATATTAGCCAGTCGCTCAAGTTTAACAGAAGTGACCTACTAACCAACCAAAACCAAAATCCAAAGGGATTATTGAAGTACTTTCTAATCTAATATAATCTAATCTAATACTGAGCCATTTTTGTTTGCTAATGTTACCTAACCTAACACACAGGTTAGCTATGCTAGCACCTTATTTTAGAGCAAACAGAGTTATTCTCGTGCTGTATCCACAGCTGGCATCTTTCTCCTTGTGTCTTGGGAAAGGCAAAAAAATCAACACCAACCTCCAAACTTCTCAGATATCAACTGTCAGACTTGCTAGTCCCATTTGCACACTGTGCATATCATTTCTGCCAAAAGCTTGACAGGCCTCTTATGCATAGTTACAGTTGCTAACAGTGGATTGGGCAGTAGCCGTTTGTGGGAGGGGCTTAGCAAAGGGTCAATTTCAGATACTTCCAACTCTTACTCTTTGTTAATAAGTTAGATCATAAAGTGTATTGAGCCATGTCCTCACTTGACTTATACAATGCATTAAAGCAAATGAAATCTCTGTCTAATGAAGGACTTGGCAGGTTGCCCTATTTGTTCATTATGATGTTAATTGAAGTGGTGGGGCCTTTAAATCACTTGTACATTTAATCATCCATGTGTTGAAGGACTAATTTTATGTTTGTTTAATACTGTTTTGACCTTATTTATCTGTGCCTCTGGATTTCTCATCACTTTAAACAAAATATAGTTTCATAAAACTAAAGTAAAGGGGGGGCTATGAGTCATTCAAATGAGGAAGGTGCTAAATAGGAATTGTGTCCTTGTAGAACTGTATTACCTAGAGGAAAAGTCTTCCGTGATTTAGCACGTCAGTCATTGAAGGTGTGGAGAAGAGAGTGAAAACTAGGGGTGGCAGCAGACAAATTTAAGGGTCGGTCTCGGTGACAAACCCTGACCACATGCAGCTCAGCAGGGAAGGGAACTGAGAACCAATTCCAGTTAAGACTTAATAATACAAGCTGAAGGAATAGATACTTGTTGATTGTTGCAAATCAATGATATTTTCATCAGAAGCAGTCAGAAAAATTACAAATAAGAAAAGACATGTCCTGGTAGACGGGGTAGAATTTTTGAAAAAGTGTTGATAATTATGCAAAATGATGCTAGCTACACACTATGGTTTTTTTTTCTGTGTGACTACAAGCACAGCTAGAAAAAATAAATGAAAAACAGTACCACATGTCATTATTTGAAGTGTCACGGCAACTTTTTTTAAACTTAAATCCCACAATTGATAATGGGGATATCTTAACAATTCCCATCCCTACAGCTCACTAATTTAAATTCTGGAAAATGTCAGGCTTACTGCAAGTTTGACAGGGGATTCAACTGATAAATTAGCTTGCCTGTTTTTTTATTTTTTTAATTTTTATTTTGCCTCCACATGACTTTGTGTTTGAATAAGCTGAAAAGACTAATGGAGCTGTGTCAGACAGACACTTCTGCCCTGAGCAATGACTGACAGGTGGAATGTGATCTACTCTGCAGCCCGATTCAGCATAACTTTACTCGGAAGTCAAACATGCAATTTTTGTCATTCACTAAATTATTTCCATATATTTGCATGTATTTCCACTTTTTAAAGGTCAACTTAACTTTTTGGCATATCTCTTGCCCAATTTTGATACCCAGTTGTGTGTAGCAACCTCAGCCTTGTGGCAAGCTCTTAAACCTTTCCATTTTTACTCATGAATCTTTGGGAAACTTTGAATTCCTTAATGTGAGCAGATAGCTTCATCCCTTTACTTTCTGTGTGTGGTATCACTCATGTACCCCTGTGTGTTTCCAAGGCAGTCCAGCGGAAATGAGATGTCTCTGACACTGAAAATGAAGCCGTTGTGGTTGACTGACTGTGGTACAACTGGCTGAACACATTAGGACTGAAGGCACTCTGGGATGACAAGGGACACAGATGAGGATGGAGGTCCAGAGTTCAGTGAAGCTCATCAATTTTCATCCATTCTCTCAGGGTCACTCCAAGGCTACTTTTGTCAGGAAGTGGGACACAGCTGCAGATCCTGATTTCTTTCTTTCTTTTATCAAGGGAATAACTCCAAGAATTACAACTGCTTTATTGTGATAGGGAAATGAAACAGAAGGCAACAAGCAAATAATTCATAGGTCCGGCCTGACTGTACTTTTAGACAAGGTAAAACTAAACCACCACTGACATGCAGCTGACGACAAACTAAACAGCTTAGGGGGTCAATACCCCACAAATGAAGAAAACAGCATCTACGTGGGGTTTTAAGAGGCATAAAAAATGTCTAGCTCTTCTTCCAAATTTCTTTAAGCCATTCACTCACAAGTATTTAAAGTCCTTACACTGAATCATCACATTCAAAATCACAAACTCATAAACACAGAGCTGCTCTCACAGTCTCTGATGGTGAGACAGAATCTTAATTAATTCTTAATTAATCTTAATTAATTAATGTGACAAGAGTGAGGGGCCTCGCAGTGATTTTCAGTGCCTTTTAGACTATGTCCATGTGAAGCAGGTACTTTTAGAAACAGGTTTTCCTCCATTTTCAAAAATGTCCCTACTCATATGGAAACATAAATGCACCGTTAAACATTGCTTATTGCCTTGCAACCATCTTCATAATATCCAACTCTTTTCAATTTCTATGCAAAAGCTGTTTTACTTTAATATCTGTTCCTGCACCATAATGTCTGACTGTGTGTTATGGTCTATCTTGTGGCTTGTGTGTAAGCAGGTAAACATTTCTTTGTTTATATTTAATTTCAGAACTTATCCGATGATCTTGATCAAAACCTGCTTTCAGTCAAGAAAAAGTTCGGAGGAATAACAACTGTTATTACCATGGCAACCACAGATGCAAGCAGCCATCGGTCAACAGTCAACGTGATCACTTGTGGAGCAATGATACCGAGTCATATTATTTTCAAGGAATCTCTAATCATAAATCTGAAATTATCAGAGACCACACAAGACTTTGCCTACAAGTTAACTTGTCGAATAAATTAAGTTTTCTCTTTACAGTTGGTGATTAAAGTAACTTTAATGTGTACTTACATTAAACCTTTCATGAACCTTTTCTTACAAGATTTATGAGGATGTACTGTACATCTTTGAAACTTGATTTTGAAAGAGAGGTTAAATCAAAGGAGACCTGTCATGCTACTTAAAGTTCTGGTTTATTTTGTATAATGTTCCTTGGTTAGACCTCTTGTGTTTCCTTTTTCTCTTGTGCTTCCCTGTGTACCTTGCAGTATGCCACTGATTGTGATTCCCTCCACTTGTGTGATTCATAGCTGTCAAGTCTCCCGTTTTGGCCAGGACACTACCATATTTTATCCCTCTTTCCCGCCATTTTCCAGTACGTTTCCTGTATCATAAAAAATAAATAAAAAAACACTCCTCTGTCTCTCCAAACTGAACTCTGTCACTTGCCTCGTCGCAGGAATGCACGAGTAATGCACCAAAATGATGGATGACAACTGCCGTAAAACTAAAGAAGAAGACGCCTTCTGAGAATTGCCACCTGCAGTAGCCTGAGTGGCAGTTGTCGCCAGATTAGAGCCCATAGCGGAAAGTATGAGAAATGAGATGGATGGCTGCGAACAAGAAGACACTCCTGTACACCAGTATAAGAGATACTGGAGCTTGGCTGGGATGGTGGGGCTGCGCGCTCGGAAATGTCCCTTATTTTCAAATCCAAATCTTGACAGCTATGGTGTGTTTGTCTCACCTGTTCTTTACGTTTCCCCTCCGTAAATTTAGTCTCTGTGTTCTCTGTTCTCTTGTCTTCAGTGTCTCGAGTGTTCTCCAGGGTTTGAAGGTAGTTTCTGTTATGACTTAATTGTGTATCATTAGTATTGTGTTAAGGACTGTTTTGTTTGTGGACTTTTTGTTTTGATCCCTTTTTAAGTTTAAAATAAAGCCTTTTTTGTTAAATCTGCTCCTGGGTCCTTATCCTTTTCTTGTCAGTTTCTGTTTTGGGTTACAAACCATGACAAAATGGTTGTTAAGAGTCATTTATAGATTCAAAGGTGGATGAATCACAACATGGTGAGAAAACTCCATTTATATCCTCACACAGCCTCAAAGCATTTCTGTCCTTAAATAATTTTCTGCTCTGACTACATAATGATGGCATCGTTTGTTCAGGAAAATGATTTTTTGCCCTCTTAATGGTTGCCGGAGGCAAAGCATCACATTGCTGCATTACCAGAGTCAACAATACAAAATCCTCAGAAATATATCACATGAAATTATGGATATAAAGTACCACATTTTCCTTGTTTAATTTGACTCAAGGGCAGGGGATGTCGGGGTTACAATTGTTGTTTTTTATTGGATAGACAAAGGTCAGCTCAATAAAAAGCTCCTAACTTTCACATTAGCTATTAGAGCAGTGACCTTACAAGATAGGATCCTTTACAAACACAGTATGTTTACTGAGGTCTGATGGAGGTCCTACTGAGATAATCTGCATATCCCATCATAGGATCTAGGTAATAGATAGCCTTGCTCCTACTTTTCTCCAATAAAGCCTTTGCAAAGCTTTTGTTCCTATATTTAAGTTTGATCCAATGCATTTTGTGAAATGGCAAGCAACTATAGTTATACAATTAATGCAGGTGTAGCCAACTGTGAAAAAATGTTCAACATTTTGCTGAGCAAGTATTCCTCTTCCAATGTGGGGAGTCAACATCAAGTACACTACCTGACCAAAATAAAAGTCGCCACCAAACAAAAAGGTCACACAATCTAATATTTCATTGGACCACCTTTAGCTTTGATTACAGCACACATTCACTGTAGCTTGTTTTGATAAGCTTCTGCAATGTCACAAGGTTTGTCACAAGGTTTATTTTCATCCAGATTTCATCAAGAATCAATGATGTCTCACGCTCCCTGAGCCACTCTTCCCCAATTTGAGCACGATGGATCCTGGCATTGTCATCTTGTAATATTGAATTGAATTGAATTGATTTTTATTTCGGTCATGTCAGCACACTTATACAACATCACACATTGTCAATAGATGATCACATTGTACATGTCCAAAAGGGAAGACGGAAGAAGCAGAGCTTATCTAGTCCCGTCCCCATTTCCTCAATATTTAGTCTCCTCTTTTTTCACGTATCATCAGATTATTGTAAATTTGTATTCCATTTCCAGAAGTATGACATAATTCTTGACTGTCTTTTAGTGTCCATATGTGACCTTTAATGTCCAATCCTTTGTTCCAAGTACGGCATAATTCATGAGTGTCTTTTTAAAGTTCCTTGATTTGATTTATTTATTTATTTATGTATTGTCAGTCCCGGTTAGTGATGTGGGGGTGGTGTGTCCGTGTCTCCCGGGCCAGCTTGACGGGTTGCTTCTGCCATGATGAGGGAGGAGGGGGGGATCCACTGATGGAATAACCTGGTCATTCAGTATATTCAGGTTGTCAGCTGACCTCGTTCTTTGGGCAGATAATGTTGCTGAATCTCGACCTGACCAACTGCAGCAACCTCAGATCATAGCACTGCTCCGACAGGCTTGTACAGTAGACACTAGGCATGATGGGTGCATCACTGCACCTGCCTCTCCTCTTACCCTGAAGTGCCCATCACTCTGGAACTGGGTAAATCTGGACTCATCAGACCACATGACTTTTTTCCATTCCATTCCCATTCCCCCAGAGTCCAATCTTTATGCTCCCTAGCAAACTGAAGCCATTTTTCCGGTTGGCCTCACTGATTAGTGGTTTTCTTATGACTACACAGCTGTTCAGTCCCAGTCCATTGAGTTCCCTTCACATTGTGCCCGTGGAAATGCTCTTACTTTAACTATTAAGCATACCCCTGACCTCTGTTTCTCTTGGGTTTGATTTGGCTGAAGTGATTGCCAATCACAGTCATTCAGGATTTTTTTCTGACCACATTTCTTCCTTGGCGAAAATGTTTCCTCACTATCCTTCCAGTTTTTAAGAATGCATTGGAGAATTCTAAACCCAGTTTTAAAAGTTTCTGCAATCTTCCTAGATGTTTTCTCTGCTTGATGCATGCCATTGATTTGACCCTTCTTAAACAGACTAACATCTTTTCCATGACAACAGGATGTATCTGTCAATATGGTTGATGAAGAAATGAGAAGCAACTCATTGCATCAGCTGGGGTCAAATAAGTTGTTGCCAGTTGAAAGATAATCAAGTTGCAGTGATTGTCCAATAGGAGGCACATACCTATTTTCTTAGTTAAATCCAGGTGGTGGTATTTTTTTTGGCCAGGCAGTGTATGTTGAGATGGTCTGTGGCACCCAGAGGGATTGATAGTAAAAAGGCTTTATTTCATCATGGCAACAGATTTATAATCATGCCAGCATTCTCCCCCTTAAAATCAGCAGTTACAGCAGTTGGTAATGCAGCTAAAAAGGTTCTCAATCCTCCAGGGCCTCAAGGTTCAGGGTTTACACCATTGCACACTTAAAATTTAGTGCACATAAACACCTATGAATGAAGTAGGGTTACTTTTGCTGGTGGTGCAGACAAGCTGTCAGGGATAATGAATGTTGAAGTGCCGACCTGGCATGAGCTACTAACCCTGACCTGACCTAAAATCAGCTGAAGTATCAGAAAACCTGTCGAATAAATTTGAGCATTTTGGGGAAGGTGACAGATTAATTTATTTTTTCTACTTTTTTTTTCTTAAACTGAGAAAAAAAAATCAACAACATGGGTCTCTAGCTTTATTTTACCTTCTATTTGCTGCTTCCTGCTTAGGTTATCAACACATTAGCAAATCATTAAATGGAATGTAAAACTTAACATTTGTAGGTCTATGGTTGTTTACCAGCTGGAATCCAGGATCCTGTTTGCTTTAAATGTGATCCCATTGGCTCCTGAAAACATCTCCTCCAACAGTTCCACTATCTAGACTCCTAGCAAATGCACACTTCTTTGGTTGTTTTCAAACACATTAATAGTTCAGGATGGTAAATTTAACATTTATGTGACAATTGTTCCTGACCTTTTTAAATCTGCTCTTGTGCTTGAACCTGCAGCTGGGACATAATCTGAGGGCAGCATGCTGTCAGGGGATGACATTACTGCTCACTTTGGAAGCATGACAAACCTGAACATGATATGCCAGAGACAGAGAGGAAATTAATTTCTGTGCAAGACCCTCGGTGAGAGTGTTCATAGTGATAAACAATGACAATGCCTGAGAATGAATGAGGCTGAAGTAGGTTACACAAGCAGAGGAAAGGTTAAGTAAGAATATCTGATGTGATAAACATCCACACCTGCCAATATAACTACACATACACCTTAATGTCTTGTGATGTGACCTCCTCCTAATGAGGAGGGAGACACAGACCTTACCGAGGGTAAAGAACTGGAACTTTGTTGGCAGATTCTAGCAGGATTTTGGCGTTGACCAAAGTTAATGACTACAGATCTTGATATTGCAAGATTCAATTTTTTATAGAAACTCATTATAAGGCTGTGTGTAGAGAAATAGAGTTGTGACAGCAGGCAGACATGGACACACTGACACCCTGTGAAAACTAGCACTCGCTGGGGCTGACACAAGCATGATGTGGCTTGGTATTTTCATGCTCAGATGAGCAAGGACTTCCCTGAAAGAGACATCACTTGGATGGCAACATATGTTGCTCCAAAACCTGTATATGACTATCATTATTAATGTCCTTCACAGATTTGTAAATAATCCATGGCAAGGGCACCAACACACCCACATTTTGAAGTTGCTGATAAGAGTATGGTCCTTCTCTTTAGCCTGGACGACAGCAAATTGTATTTTGTTTGAGTTGCTTTTTGCTGAGCTTAAAACATCCTTAGTCATGGCAAATAAACATTGGTTAAATTGCTAACATTAAAAAAATGATTAGATGAGGTTTGACCTTTATGCTCTAATTTTGAATATTTTCATTTGAGCTAGAAGATAGAAAAATGGCAACTGGACCTGTCACAGATCCCACAGTGGTGTTAAACTGGCATATTCAGTCATTAAATTCACAGTGGTTATGGCACTGCAGAACCGAAGTGTGTGCTAACCTGTGAGACATGCACCAGGTGAACTTCATTGTCGAAGGAGTGACGCACACAATAAGCGACAGCTGCAGGAGATGCTATCAAAATAAGGATGAAGAACGAGTTGCCTCGTGCTTTGTCTTATGGAGCAGATTCTGCAGATTAAAGCAAAATTTGGCAGCAGCTCTGCCAAATTAAACAACATGTAGATTGCTTGCCTTCTTATTTCCAGGGTGTTATCATGAACTGGAAAAGCACTCGGAGAGCGCAGACCTCCGCCAGTGCAACAGTCCTCAGCCATATTGTGAGTTTGACCATTAATATTAGTCCTACCTTTATTTCATCGAAATATTTAGATTCCTTGACCATGAAAACATACCATAAGCAATTGTATTCAGAATTATATCTATTTGAGTTCAGTAGTTATTCAAAGAAATCACATTTTTCACCATAGCGGCTAGAAGCTGATCCGGATCAACGCCAAAATCGAATCAATTCTTCCTTTTCCCATGCTGAACATTTCTTGAAAATTTCATCAAAATCCATCCATTACTTTTTGAGTTATTTTGTTCACGGACAGGCAGATGGATGGACGGACGGCCCGTTTTCTGGTATTTCAATTGGCGGAATTCCCTCCACCGTCGGAAAGCAACACCAATGTTGACTCGGGTCTTCGCTCTTTCATGGTCATAGCCCGTCATTTTCACTTTTCACTCCTCTGACCTTTTTCTGTTGGGCTGTTTTTCAGCCATTGCTACTGCACCTATTGTATCTCTCTCTTACGCTTACTGTGCACGCTACGCAACCTACGACTCCCCCTCCCCCCTCTGTCTGATCTGCTCATGAGTATGATCACCCCCTGGATGGGGGGGATGTACCCTGTTTTGGTGACTCGGCCCGAGCCACAGTATTTACCTGCTGAAATTCAGAGCCAAGGCTGTGTATTGAAACCGGACTTTTATTTCAAAATGCTGTCAGTGGTGACATCTTGTGGATGGAGAGGAGAAATACGGTGATTTTGACAAAAAGTGCATTAGATTAGATTAGAAGATCGCTGACTACACCTTTAAACAAAGTTGGACAAAGAATGACAGAAACTTTCATTTTTGAAATGTATTTGCCCTCTGTAAATGTACAACACTGAGCTACAGCTTCAATGAGGAGAACCGAGTAAGAATAAGAAAAGTGGGCTGAAACAGACACTGTGATGTAATTCATACTGAATTAAAATGTTTTGACCTCTTACTACAAGGGCACAGAGCGAAGAATTGATCAAATGTAAAGCAATAAGAAAACATGAGCACTTTCCCAAATCTCGTACGAAATGTAATTTTCCTCCAACCCCCATCTTCCACTCTGCCTCCCATGAGGAAAAAAACTGATTTAGAGACTCTTTTGTGCAGAGTGCTGTTGAGAGCTACTGTGCACAAAGACTCTGGTGATGTAATGGTTCCATGATAGGTCTGGTCTTACAGTAGTGGGTCGGGGTCTCTTGTTTGTTTCATCTTAATGGGGCACCATGAGAGGAAGCAAAGAGGGAAAATCAGCGGGGGACGAGCAAATTGTTCCGCAGTCTCAGAGGGGGTGGACCAACACTGTAGCTCTGCTAATCTGTTATTGAGACCACCATAAAACCCTGAGAGATTCAAATAGAGTACTACAAACACATGTAAGGTTGACTGGTGAAGGGATGACTTAATTTTCTAGGCCAACCAGGAAGTTAATGTCAAGATGGTTACCTGAACGAAAAGCATTTGAAATTTTTTTAAGCTCTTTGACAATCATAGTAGGCAGAGTCTTAACTACTGGGCTCAATTTTAATAAGAATCAAATGCATTAAATATGAAAAAAGCTGGACGAAAAATAGTTTAAAATGAGAGAGAGGCTAGCAACAACGGATTTGTCCAACCTAGTATAGGTAAAGAGGTTGGGTGGGACAGAGGACCTGGAAAGGGTGGAGCAAGACAAAGTGTCAGTTCCTTTTGCTTTGCACTTCATGTCTTGCAAATCAGAGAGATTATGCTCTTAACAGAGGGAATCAGCAGAAATAACAGATGTAAAAAATAACTGGAAGACAGGGGCAGAAGTGTTCCAAATTATGGCATTGTAAATCTTGCCTAAAGCACAATTTTTAGTGAGTAGATACAGTAGCAACTTGCAGACTGATTTATCTTTGCAGCATGAGATTCAATATCAGGAGTGCCATGTGTTTGACACTGTTGCCACTGAAAAGCTATTGCCCACACAGAGGAATCAGCAGGAATTTGACAAGTAGATTATTAATAGAATTGGATTAAAAAGTATAATTATTAACTGCACTGGCATCCCATCCCAAAATGAGTCTCATTAGAACCCTTTCAGAATTTTTATGACACACATAACCACAAAAACACACCCTGATTCTTCATCTTGATCCACTACTGTGCTTTCTGTGTCTGACAATTTATTCAACGGTATCAAACATCACATGACAATTTTATTCATTCTTTTCTTATATCTTTATTTCTCTGTTGTCAGTCAGTCAGACTGATTACTACGTAACATTGACTATGAAAGTTTAAATCTAAGTGAGTGAGTATTCAGCATTTCAGCTCTTACTGTACCATCTTTTTTTTCCATCAGAAAATAGAGACAGTGAGAGAGGGAGACTGAGAACTCATCTTGTCAGAAAACAAAGGGCGTCCCCCATGAAGCTATGCAGGCATATCTGATTCCCTCATCAACACTAGAGACCATGAAACTGCACAAGACGTCCTCTTTCATAGTTTGGTGTGGAGAGTGTGAAGCTGAGACAAGTTCAATGAGACCACAGCAGCTCTGAGCCAGCAGACGTCTCAATATTTTGACAGGGAACTCTCTCAAGTGGAGCTTACGTGGATGAAGACGTGTTTAGCACAAACATAGATTCGCCTGAGCTGAAATGTGTAACAGTTTGGACAAATTTGCAAGCTGAAAAAAGCTCAGGAACATGTTAACCTAGTTTTTATCGATCAATCTGTTCTACTGTTGATCTAAGACGACTTTCCTGATTGGAGCTCAAATGGGAGACAAAAGCATGGATGACTGCTGTAAAACATCTGACAACTGGGGCCAATGGGGTCCTCAGTGTGGTTTCCAGTAACCTATCAGAGTGCTTCATGACTCCCTCATTATATGATGTGGTTGGTCCTCTAACTGAGCTGTGATTGGCTACTCCAAAGAGGCTAGGCAGCACATCATTGGCCCTTGAACTTGAGGAGAAGTCAGTGTCCTGACCCCTTTTTCACTCCTCTGGATCAAACATTTGGTGTTGATGGCAAAATACAGTGAGAGAAAAATGTTCATGAGCTTTTATTGATTTCTGTATTAAATCTGAAGTGTGTAATGTGATGAGATAGAAGACAAATATAAAGATACTTCTACTGACAGGAAATAGAGGAATAAATTAAACTGCATGGGGAGGGCTGGGTTTGATGAATTGAACAAGGATTATTTCAAGGATTTCTATGTTGACAAATATGCAATGTAATGATTGTAGTATATTTTTAAAGGATGAAATGTAAAACAAGGTTTTAAATTTCGGCAGAAAATTCTATATTAAATAAATTGCTTGGAGAATGCTGGGTTTGTTCAATTTATAATGGAAACAATAACAGTGAACAAGTATGTTTAACAAATATAATTGCATTAGAATAAACTCAACATTTTTCTAATTTAAAAAGATTAAGTTCCAGTTTATTGAATAAAACTCAGACAAAGAAGGACATATTTTATTGTACGTCAGTTAAAAATTGTATTTTAAAAATCTGTTTCAAATTGTTGGATTTCACCTAATTTGAGATGACATGAATTTATTTCACTAAATATATGTTAGAATACTATCCTTAATAATAACTGGAGAGTTAAGATGTAACATATTTAAGTGGAATTAAGTTTGTGGCTGTAAATTCAATTTGGAACTTAATCCACATCAGAAGTGGATCTATTGGTTCAAACATCTCTTTTAACTTTATAATTTAACTTCTGTTTGAACAACATAACACAAACACCAATTCTATACATGAGAAATACTTCAACTAATCAATAATTCAAAAATGATTTCTGGTTATCAAAAAATAAATTTGGGTTTTCATCTAAAGCCTACTGTTACTTGTATTAACACAGATAACCTAAGCATGACAGAAAGAGTCTGTCTGTAACCATCATTAAATCACGGGAGCAGTATTGTGTCTTAAATATGAAACAAACTGCAATGTGGAACAAAAAAAGATTTTTCTGCCAATGCCTTTGAAAATCTGAATAAGTGTCACACTTTAGCTATTATGTTTTAACTTGAGAAAGAGTAAGAGGAGCCAAAAGCAGGTTAAGAACAAATCCCCACTAAATGTCTCTTTACAAGCAAAAACCCTGACAGTGATTTAGGAAACTCTCCATGAGAACATCTCATCAAAAAACTCCTAAAACAAAATGGAGCTTAGTCTAACTAAAGTTACCTGAACGTAACTCTCATCCAAAAATCTAAATTCAACTTTTTAAAAATAAATAGTTAATAACAGAAAGGGATATCAATCTAGTCAAACCATATATATATATATATATATATATATATATATATATATATATATATATATATATATATATATATATATATATATATATATATATATATATATATATATATATATATATATATATATATATATATATATATATATATATATATATATATGTTTTTTGACATATGTATTCTGTTAAAAATAAAGCATACACAGACCCATAGTGAGGCACTGCTGACTGAAAGAATGCAGCTTGGCTGCTACTTCACATTTACAATTCTTTGAGTATGGACATGATTTTTGTGCATTCTGTGCCACAGGCTTCTCTCAGTGAGCTATATTTCCTCCCAGTTGACCCTTTACATTTGGACAAATGCACACCCAAACCCACAGTATACACAAACAAAGATCTAATGCATGTAAGTGCAGTGAGGGATAAATGTCACATCTCTCCTGAAGACAGCATGTTTACTGGGACATCCTGCTAAAGTCAGAGCAGCCCGAGCAGAAAGGTTAGTGCTGGAGGTAGCTGAGTCTCCTCAGTGGACTGAACACTTAAGGTGATCTCTGGAAGCACAGGGTGAAGTCAGAAAAGAAATTCATGCATTACTTTTCAATTTGTCCTTTCTCTGCCCTCCACCTCCTGTTCCTTTCTGCTTTGGTTTTCCTTCTCTGTCCAGGGACAGAAGAGAGTGAACTTCATCGAACAGCTGCACAGATTCAGACTTACTTTATTCAGGGTTAGACTCTATTTGAAATGCAGATTTGTTTTTGGTATGTTCATCAAATGTCCTGCATGCGTTTTGATGTTGAAACGTGAAGTGTGACATTTTTTTGTTTGTTTTTACTACAGATTGACTGTCCTTTTAAAAAGTTGGTCTCACATTACACAGTTTTTCCCTAACACAAACACTTGTTTTCTGTTAAGTGTACTGAATATTCTAAACAGAAACTGTTTTTGTTCAGTGAGGTCCCCAATATAAAAAACAGTACATTTCAAGTCAAAAAGCTTTTCTGGCATGAATTTGGGGCAGTAATGTCAAAGCATCTCAACAATAACAAATGACAATATAATAAAATATAATAAAAAATATAACAATAACAATATTAATAATCCACTTATAGAAAGTAATTAATTGTAATAATAAATCTGTGTAGTTAAGTCTAATTCAAATTTAAACAAATATATTCAATGCTGAACTAATTTATTACACCACCTAAAGATGCATTATATATATTTTTAAAAAATGTCAAAAACGTATTTTAATCCTGAAAACGTTTTTGTTATTGGACATACATTTTAGTCAACCTTTTTACACCCAAACTAAAGTCGCTCACTCTGCTTCCTTGAGAAGTCAGAACTTAATCGAGCGCAACATTCAACCAATAAATCTATCTATTTCTGATCAGGACTATAGTACACAACTATAATTTGACATATTAATCAATCAATAATAATTTACTTAACTATTTTGGGGGGGTTCTGTAAAATAGTAAATTTGATAATTCATTGATAACAATAAAAATAATATGTTTTGGTATCCAAATATCATGTTGGTTGAAAAGCTTCCACATACTGGCATGTTGACCATTACAGAAACATCAAAAATTATGTTGGTACCAATGCTTGTGTGTTGTTTTTGTTGTTCAGAAAACAATAAAGGTGAGTGGGGTGACTGTGGGTGTCTGAACATTTGCTTTGCCGCTCATCATGAAGTTGTTTTGTTTGTTTTACATTGTTTTACACACTGTTTCTTTAAGGGTTAAAGGGCCTGCATTCAATCAAATAAAAGAAAGACTATGAACACAATTCAGATAAAACCTCTGAACTTCATTCCACTGTTGTGATGTTGTAGCACATCTGCTGCTGTTTCGTGTATGAAGATCTCTGTTAACATTAAACAGCTCATTAGAGAGAAACATCTACTGCTGACTGGTGTCCTGCAAACATCTGCTGCTTTTACCTTCTGCCTCACCGACAACACATTAAGCCCTGAGTCCTAGACCAAATGATTGTCAACACATGAATTTGAAGTATTGTGTGTGCACATAATACAATAGCTACACTCTGGGGCACAGGTCACTGCATTTGTGCACATTTAAGATGATTACCTACAGCTGCTTTTTGCTTGGCTATCCCAGACACTACGGAAAAAAATACTGCTCCAAAAGTCGAACTGCCAAAGGCAAGGAACTGGAGGTATGTGAAGGTACATGAAATATGAGGCAAAATAAATGGAGAAAAAATGTGAGGTTGGACGTGAGTGTTGGTGGATGTTAGCAGCTATGCAAGGGAAGCATAGCATGCACAAGAGAGTTAAAGACAAACATATTATTACAGCGAAGAGGACAGGTGGAAAGGAGGAAGAGAGGATGGAAAGTATAGGAGTAGGACACGTGGATGTGCTGAGCTCTCTGGAGTAGCAGGACACCCGTCAGCTCCTTCTCAGTGGTTTTGATTATGAATGTATGAGCCGAGGTTCAGACTCCCACTCTGACTGCTGTGCTGTAAGTGAGCTTTATCTGAAAAATACTGGTGATTAATGACCTCTGTGCTGTGTTCTGCAAGAAGGAGGCAGACTCGGAATAATCAGTCTTAATGAGCTATCCTCCACCCCTGCATCATCTTTAGGGGGATATAATGTATGGGACTCCTGGATGGGGCTCCTCTACTTTAAAATGCAATAATGAGAGGGAGATGAACTAAAAGCCAGCAGCTTTTCTTGCTCTGCTTATGAGAGGCAGACAACCTCACACCTTCTCTTCTTTGCAGAGAGCAGATTCTGAGCACAGCAATGAGGAGTATCTTACGAAGTCGATCGCAGCAAAGGTGCCAGATGGATGTTCAGCCCCACCTGGATGCCCTCTGCTGCTCTTAAATGAGATGTTTGATTCAGTGTCATTAACAAGCTCCGTGTAGACTCATGCCAAGGTTGCCCATAAGCAATGGTATATTTCCATTTATGTAGGAGAAAGAGCTGTGCATGGTGAGTCCATGGTGAACTGAATAAATTCCACTCTCATTAATAATTTCCAACATCCAGAGCCCTTATTAATTCAATCAAAATCCCAAAAGCTTAAGATAAAATAACAGAAATGTTTTAAATTTCCAGTTAAACCTGTTCAACCAAGAGTTAAAGAGCAAAATCCATGCAGTCCAAACATGATTTTGTACTTACTTTTTCTACTTAAACCCATATGTACGTTATCATAGTGCATTTTCTTAAATGCAGGGGTGGACAGTAACGAAGTAGATTTACTTGAGTACTGTACTTAAGTACATTTTTTTTGGGTATCTGTACTTTACTTGAGTTGTTGTTTTTTTTTTTTTGGAACTTATGACTTTTACTTCACTACATTTAAAAGACAAATATTCTTCTTTTAACTCCACTACATTTCTGTATATGGCCTTGTTACTCGTTACTTTTAGGTACAGATATGAAGTCAGTGGATTAAATGTATTTTCTCTTCTAAAATGTGATTTGTTCAAGTGGTGTTATCTATACTTTGTGCGTCCTGTTTCACACTCCAGTTGGTGGTGGTAATGCACATTTGAGTTGGTTTGCCAACCGCCATTAAACAGCTAAGAAGAAAAAGAAGACGCGCATGCGCCACTGCAATTGGGCAGGTAAAGGTTGAGCCAGCTAACGTTCGTCTTGGCGGTAATGATGGCTAATATGGCAGATAAAGATGGAAGTGGTTATTTTGCAATTTAAAAACATATGTTTTTTTGAGGTGTTTGGATTTATTTAGGTTATTTTCCAGGGTCTTCAAATTTCTTTTTTATTTATTTTATTTTAACTGTAGTATATTCTTATGTGTAAAGTTGAATCTATTTAACCTATTGATTAATAACAAACTGGTTAGTTTTTCTCATGCCTACTATTGCTGAATACTGCTCTCTGTTTGGGTGATCTCACCTGATCAAGCCTTTTCTTACAGTCTATGCTACAAAATAAGTGATAAAAGTCTGTATGATTCCTGCTGATATTGTATCAGATTGATATCAGTATTGGCCAATACTCAAGGCTGCAATATCTGTATCATATCGGAGGTGTGAAAGTTGTATTGGGACACTCCTAGTTAGTGATATTTCACTGTCTTAAAACAATGTTTGGTTATTAATTAATACAATCTTTACTGAGAGACAAACAAGCACTGCAGTTCATTTTTTGGTCTTTTTTTTGCCCTGTTTGGTTGTATTTTTGTACGCTAGTTAAATAAAAAAAAAGAAAATGGCAATGGTTGTCTTTTTGTTGATTCATTCGTGTTTCAGCATTTCCATGGGCTTTGTAGCATATTTTCAAAATCTTTATTCTACATGAGCAGGTCAGTGTATTCTGTAGATTGTTGTCATTACGTTCTGTAAGGTCAACGGGAAAATGTACTTTTAATACTTGAGTATTTTCAAAAGCAGGTACTCCAGTACTTTAACTTCAGTAAAAATTTGACTGAGCAACTTTCACTTGTATTGGAGTGGTATTTGAACATGAGTATCTATACTTTGACTTGAGTACTGGCATTGAGTACTTTGTCCACTACTACTTAATTGTGCCATAACAAAGCTCCATCATCATTACATCTCAAGACGAATACAGAACCTTGTAAAGGCAAAATAGCTGTGTCAACACACATGTGAGAGACATGGTGGTTCCTCTAAGTTCACAGACAATGGCAGAGACACACGCTCACCTTACCCCTGCATCTCTGATACTATCTTTGGAGGTAGAACAAAATTGTGTTGAGGGTTCAACTTGTCATTCAATTTCTGTAATGTTCAGAGAAGAGGTGAAATGTTAGGGGCATGAATTTTATGGTTTAAACAGCAGCGCGAATGGGGATAAAGACTGCTAAACTGTCCTTTAGCACTGAGGTCCTCAATAGCTGGATCATAAAACATCAGTTACCAGGTCACAGAGAAACCAAGATGTTTGATTTAATTATCTTTGTTGAATACTAGACACCAAAGAGTGGCAGTGTAGCTCAGTTTTTAAAGGCTGGGGTTTGGGACTCAATTGAAACAGACTTGGAAGTAGCTGGGGAGGTGCAAGCTGACAAGGCAGCTGAAAAGATTTTCACTCGAGGCCTCCTCCACCACAGTATCAGGGTGTAGAGTTGGCACCCTTGCCCCTTTGTACTTCATCATATATCAGCACCTACGAATAAAGTAGGTTAATGTTGCTGGTGGTGCAGTAGAGTCGTCAGGAATGATGAATGGTGAAGTGGCGATCCGGCATGTTCCAAACTTGATCTGACCTGAAGGGCTTTTCATTTGAAAGGATGACCACATCCTCACATATCCACCTGTGAAGCTTGACTGGGCAGACTGTTTACTAAAGCTCTCTGTCCCTGTCACCCTGTGATAAATGAAACAGTTCAACTTGAGAAGAACTTGTGGTTAAACTTTGTGCTCATGCACTGTTTCACCTGTGCACCTGTGCTTTGGACTAGGTTGTAAATTAATTTGGCTCTGCATACATCACCCCCATGTTTGACAGAGAGAGTTTGAGCTGTGATCGCTCCTGATTGAGCTACAGAGTTTAAAAGATCACAAAAATTCTGTCTTCTCTATCAAAAAGAGTATAAAGGAAATTAGGGACAATGACACAATGACAGACAGCTCTGATGAATGAGCTGATGTGGATATAGGAAACAGGTAGGCAGATTACGGCAACTCATGGTCACAGTGGTGGTGGATCAAACTTACTACAGGCCTCTTGCTGTAAGTTTTCATCTGCACAGCATACCCAGACTCACACTGCGTAATGAAAACATAAACCTTGACCGACTGCTTGAAAGATCCACATCTTCACAGAGAAGAGCAAGTGGTTGTTAATGTGTCCACTGTTGCTGAGCGAAGACAAACTGCATCCATTAAGATGAAACAAATCAAACACACACACACTCAGAGGCTGACTGCACTTCCATGCAGTCACACACCTGAGGCCTTTCTGAATACTTGAAAAACATTCATGCTACAGTGTTACTGAAAGATAATAAACACTGACAAAAACATCACTGTACTTTCACAGTAACACACTGGGTAATGACTGCAGTAATTCCACAAGTATAATATTTCACACTAACACAGGTATAAATTAAACTGAGTTGTGTTTTCAAAGCAACCCTGACACACAAATACTGTGAAATCACAATCATAGTAAATTGTTGTAAAAGTGTTATAAAGTCACAGCACTATAAAATTAGTACAGGATGCTATGAATTAGAGTGAATTAAAAATTAAAAGAGGAAATTAGAGAATGAGGCTTTCTAGTGCTCACAATAGCAACTTGTAATTTAACATCAATAACGTATAATCACCGCAACTCAATAGCCAGTAAACTCCAATGAATTTACAGTTTGCATGCCAAAAATGAAATGCAGTCTTAAAAATACTTACCCCTAGGTACTACAAATGATGTAATTAATCACAATACTAATAATTTGATTGCTTTGACCAGGATAATAGTATTACCTTGGAAAACAACAAAACAGGTTGTCCCACTCCTAGCTCTTCCAGGTGTTTTTTGTAGTATCTTATGAAGATACTGTTTATCTAAAAACTCAACAGAATAATTGTAAAGTGTGTTTCTGATCTCTACATATAGATGCTGTGAAATTATCAAAACTCCAACATGGGGGTAAACTGATCTCGGAGATTCTCTGGCCCATGATGCAACATGGGAGCAATGGGAACACAAATCCCAGGTCATTAGATTTTGATATTTACATTGTTAATGGATTAGGACAGCTTATTTAACACTGCAGCATAAAGGTTTCATTTGATAAGACTGGAACAAGCAGACCTACTTGCCAAATTACCCACTCCCAGTTCTAGCTGCTGTCTTATTTGAATATATCACAAACAAACCCCAACTTGATACCTTTTCAGTTATCTTAAAATTAATTAGTGCGCATTTATTGATCATAAATATAATACAAACCATCCCGACTCAAATTAAAAGCTTCATTAATTGTGAAGGTTGATTTGGGAATTGTGAACATCTGTTTCTGGCTCCCTGCATCATAAACTCTCCAAGGTTATACCAAATACCAGCAGCTCGAAATCTCAGTCTCAGTGTTGAATCACCTTCACAAACAGACGGAGTCAACAGGGCCTTAATTAACTGAAACAGAAATGAGGGGACACAAACTGAGAACCATCTTTGTTCCATACTATGTGGGACTTTTCTGAACAAGAAGAGTAAAAATATAAGCACTACATACTTCAAACCATTTTCAATTTGGCTGGTGCTGCAATAGTACGTCTCTTTCCAGTTGCTCCATGGTTGTTGTTTGCTACCCTAACAACAATAGTAAGGAAAGTGCACTGAAAAATCCACTCTAACAATGCAGTGTCCACACTTTAAGGTTGGAGCAGCTCTGAAGTGAATTGCCTTAAGTTGTTTTTTAACAACTCCTTGTTTTAGTGTTTGTGCTCTTGTTAATGACTGTTGGCATCTAAAACTGCTCTGGCATGCAGGCAGAGGGCACACGGCCTAACACAAAGGCAGGAACAGAGAGCTCAGACTACATTGATTTAAAACCAAACAGCTCTGAGCTCAGGTGGCTGTGTGAATAGATCTGTTTTGGTTCTGACGTAAAAATGAGTTTGAAAGGTGCCATATCTGTGCAATAAGAGTCTAAAAGATAAAAATCCACCTGAGACACCAAGCATCATGGGATCTCCTGGGTCACTGAACTTGGACTTCTCCTACCCAACTGCTTGCAGGATTATCTGCCCATCCCTACAAGCATCAGCTGAGGGCAGCGCCTGTGCTGTGGCTGTTTGTCCATTGATCAGAGGTCGATCTGGGAGCTGGATGAGGCTGAGGTGAGAGGTTAAGTGTGCTGATCACACTGTGGGGGTTGGATGAACCACCTGGTTGGCTCGATTGGTTGGTCAGTGAGGGCAGACAGTGTGACTGTGCACTGACAGGAGGCGTACAGAGAACGACTGGGCAAGCTCAGAACCATTGATGGTGGCTGCTGGGTGAACTGTGGTGTCAGATGGAGGTGAGCCATTATCAGAGAATGTTGTGGATAAACTGATTCTGAAAGGGGCTGCTGCTATGATGGATAACTGTGCAGTCACACTGTGGCTAAAGGTAAAAAACTATGTGCCCTGCAACATGGAAAAAAGGGGGATATATATTTTAGCACTAGGACAGTTTTTTGATATCATGACTTTGTCACTACCATAAATTCTTGTTTTAAGCAAGACTATTATTAATTATACTTCTATAAAATGATCACCACAACCATTCAGACATGAGGACCCTCCTGAAAGTGAGATGTTGCATCTCAAGGGGCTAACCTCTAATAAATTTCAGCAGAAAGAAATTTGATAGCAACAGGTCTATGGTTCATGGATCTGTCACTAACTTTAGTTGGGCGCCTGTTTCACAACAGTGCAGTTACACTCAACAACCACAGAGGGCACTAGAGCCAAGAAAACGCCGAATCTTGCTACAACAGGGCTTCTGCCACAAATCCAAAGAAGAAGACGCTGCTGCCGCTGCAGGTTATTTGCCCTGCAATGTCAGGAGGCTGACACGCCAGTTAGCGGCACATTGCTGCTTATCTACATGGCCCCGTGCAGTAAAAAAGAAGTAAGATCTAAAGGAACACTACACCCAAACAATGATCGGCCTCATTTTTCTACTCCGGCACCTCATGCTGAACAACACTGTGGAGTAGTTTTGGGAACATCTAGGATGCAGCCGAGATCTGGGGTGAACCGCCACCACTGACATTGATATCACATCAAGAGCTCGAATCTAACAGTGTCCTTAAAAGTCCACAGAAAGTCCACAAAAGTCTGGTAATATTCTCCATACTGCTCGTGGCGCTGTAATCCAAGTGTCCCGAGCGGATAACGCCCACCACTTACTTGAAACTACATCATTTAGCAGCCATGTTTATAGCCCAAAACAGTACTTCTTCGCATTTCTATGATACACTTACGGGTGCTTACGGAGCTGCCGACCAAACTCAAAGGAAATGCCGCACTCTGCAACAACTAGGAGCGAGAACAAGAAAAAAGAACCTGCAAGAAATCACACACATTCTGCTGATACCCTTTGTGTCTGTCCACGGCTCCGCCGCCACAGCAGAATGTGGGATTTCTTTGTTCTACGCCTCCCACCATTATTGCAGCGCGTATTGGTTTATTGGGGCCAAAGCGTCTTCGGTGAGGGCACCGTAAGTGTATCATAGAAAATGCCAAGTAGCAATTGTTTAGGCTATAAACATGTGCTAAAATGATGTCGCTTTAAAGGTGGGATGCTACCTGCTCAGGACACTTGGATTACAGCACGAGCAGGGCGCGGAGGTGAATATTGCCGACTTTTGTGGACTTTTGTGGACTTTGGCGACACTGTTTGTTCGGGTTCTGACCAAGTCATGATATCAATGTCAGTGGACAGCCAGGATTCCCCAGATCTCCGGCTGCATCCTAGATGTTCCAAAACTACTCCACAGTGTTGTTCAGCATGAGGGTGAGTAGAAAATGAGGCCAAATCGTTGTTTGGGTATTTTACGGTATGTATCAATGCATATATGTGTATCCACAAAATGAACAGTTTTATGCTCTATTGTAAAGTGTCTTGAGGTAACACTTGTTATGAATTGGAGCTATACAAATAAAGATTGATTGACTGATATTATTCTCAGCTGTGATGATGTGATCTGGTCTGGTGACATCTCACTCCTCACAGAAAGAGAAACTTAACATGATCATATGTGCACCCTGGACTTTATTGACTGCTTTGGCTCAATACCTCTTGCACATTAGCAGACTGGATACAAGGGGCATTTGTTAAAAGACGGAAAAGTAGAATATTCACTGAAAAAGCTCCATCCTCTATCACTAATCAAAGTTAGATCAGTAAACCTCTTAGCTATATGAAACATATTCAAACTCTTATGAGGAGTGTCGGGCAGACAACAACAGGGTCTTAAAAATTGTCAGACATTTTGCTTTGCTGAAAGTATCAGTAATCTACAGTCTCTGGATGCTGCCAAGTGTCATTATTACCCTTAAATAAGTCATTTTTGTAATTTGCAGGAGGTTGCAGCCAACAAAGCGTTGAAGGTAATGAACAGCTCCAGGGCAGAGCAAATCTTGGTGACTTCATTATAGTAAGAATACAAAACTACAACAGTGTCTGACCTCCTCAGTGTGTGCTGCAGAGACATGTTAATGCTATTAAAAAGAGCAAGAACAGAATGGGGTCGAAAACTTAGACCGAAGGAGGTTAGCAGCAAAACTTCTGGAGAGTTAACGGTGGGCTTATTATGAATATTTTGATCCTGTTTTCTTCAAACTTTGTAAACTCTGACATTTTCTGTAAATTTGCACATGATAAATCTGATTTATATGCTATATACATGCTGTTTTGGGAACAAATGAACAAAGACGTGTTTTGATGTCAGCCAAATCAGCCGAGATGTCTCATTAGTAATGGGTCTTATTTCAGCAGGTGGGAGCAAAGCACGTGTGTGTGTGTCTTTTATAAAGAGGCATCCAGCTGCTGAGTTTAGGCATAGTGAAGACTATCTGCAGATGTCATACTGGTGATATTCTGCATCCCTTTAAAGGTGTAGTCAGCGATCTTCTAAACTTCTAATCTAATGCAATATTTGTCAAATTCACCGTATTTCTCCTCTCCATCCACAAGATGTCCCCACTGACAGCATGTTGAAATAAAAGTCTGGTTTCAATACACAGCCTTAGCTCTGAATAACAGCAGGTAAATACTGTGGCTCGGGCCGAGTCACCAAAACAGAGTACACCCCCCCACATCCAGGGGGCGATCATACTCATGCCCAGATCAGACAGAGGGGGAGGAGGAGTAGTAGGTTGCGTAGCGTGCACCGTTAGCGTAAGAGAGAGATACAATAGGTGCAGTAGCAATGGCTGAAAAACAGCCCAAAAGAAAAAGGTCAGAGGAGCAGAAAGTGAAAAAGAAGGGCTATGACCATGAAAGAGAGAAGACCCAGGTCAACATTGGTGTTGCTTTCCGACGGTGGAGGGAACTCCGCCAATTGAAAGACCTGAAAACGGACGTGGATGTCACCGTCTGTCAACTGGATAGGTAATCAACATTAGCTTTGTGGTGCTTCACATAACAGTAACAGCCGTCGGGCATTCATCTTATTGTCTAATCTGCCAGAATGTGCTGTTGTCGTGATGTAATCAATAATGGCAGTCGAGTTGTCTGACGAGACGGGGTTACCTTAGCTACGTTGGTCAGCTACACAGTTTCTATGGCCGTTTCCATGACGATGCACATCCATCAGCTTTCGGGGTGGAGCCAGGGGTGAGGTATGAAGGGAAAGGCGGGTCTAAATTCATTTATAAACAACCTCTCCTCTCGTTTTCTCCCACGTCGCTGACTACACCTTTAAAAAATATCACTGCAGGGAATTGATAGGAATAGATAGAGAAAGCTTGGCCATTTTTTAAAGCTTTGTTCCTGCTTTAACATTAAAGTAACACAAATTTGATCTGTGAAAACAAACTCATTCTGAGCCAGTACACTGCTTAATTGCATGTTGCTTTCTAAATAAACCTGTACTGAAAGTTATCAGTCAGTTTTGAAAAGCTGAGGGCCAAAAGAAAAAAAAATGGTGGGGTGAAAAATACCAAGGCAAACACTGTGATGGAGTAAGAGAGTGAAGGTAGAGACAGACTGTCAGCTCTTTTTGTCCAGCTCCACATGTCAACTTTAGACAAGAGAAAAGTGAATGTTTTTTCCTCAGAGACAGCCCTCGGCACCCAAATCCATCTGAGGGACCTGGAGACTGTGAAAGAAGAACTTTGATTGTTTCGATTTTACTGAGGAGTTGTTTTTTTATAGATAGCTTTGTGTTTTAATCTTCCTTCTCTGCACTGAGTTTTATTGTATTCTTCTCCTGTCATGCTTCAGCGTGTCCTCTATACAAAAACTCCTCATTAACTCACAGCATTGCTTTACTCCTGTCTTTCACCTGCCTCAAAATATTCCCTCATCAGTGCCTGCACCATATTACCCAAACAGACACAGATGAAAGGAGGATATTTGCACCACAGGCTTGATGCAAGAAGCCAGGAAGTGATATCAGGCTCTGGGACAGCTCTGACATTTCTGTCTATTCTACCTGCTTGCCACATTTCAACTTGCCTCATCTCAAGACAATCATTATCAGGGGGCAGCAGATGGTTTTCTGTGTTGACAAGAAACAGCCAGGTAAAACAGCAGGAGGCCAGAGAAGTTATTTAGGGCAGAAATATTTTTATCCTCAGCATATAAAGCATATATTGTGTGGGTGTTTAGAGTGACTCTCTGAGTCCTAATTTGACACCTACTGCATCCGTGCTTATTTCTATCACAGGGAAAGTCTTGTCAGCCATAAGAGCTCTATTTGAGAGCTGGATTCGTTCTGGACTTTGGTCACAATGGTGCATTATGCTGGAGCCCGACCATGCAGGAGGGTGTGTCAAAAGAATTATACTGGAACACAGCCGAGCTTTGCATGGTGAACAAAGAGACTACAACATTTTACCCAAAGTGTTAAAGATAGATGGCAAATAAGCCCCTCTGCACAAAAAGGTGCAAACTTTTCATTTTTAATACATGTTTGGTAAAGACAACATCCTTTCAAAGAATGTGTCTGTCCACATGAATACACAAAAAAATGCTGTAGTATAAATAATAGGCCTGTAAGTGGTGCTGTGATGTCACCACAGACATACACCAAAACCATAGAAGAAGCCATGGATCCTGTTCATATGCTGCGTTCCATTAACCTCGGAACTGGGAAATGGGAGTGACGTCATGTCCCCTCAGCACCGTCATGTCCGGCTTATCTGCATTCCAGTTGAAGTCGGAAAACAAACGTGCCAATCGACCGGGCTATTGTTAGCCGTTGTTAGCACGCCCTGCGTTGTTGTTCACAGATTTCACATGAAGAATGTGATTATCACTATGGCAGCATTTTTGTAAGTATAAGTCTAACACTTCTACGCATATAGCTGATCTAGAGCGACACACACTAGTCAGAAGTGCAAATAAATTGATTATTACAGGAGCTAAATAACTGTTCACACTGGGGGCTGCCATCTTTGATTGTCAACTCGGGGTGGCGAGGTTTCCCCAAGTTCCTAGTAGGAAATTCAGACCTCGGTGGGCGTTCCAGATAAAATTTCCTACTCGGAACTGGGAAATTCCGACTTCTGACTACAACTGGAACGCACCAATACATCATGAGAACTGTAGGCAAACACTGGCATATGGCATTCAACTTATCCATATTCACTTGTTGTTCATAGCGGTATGAGAGGAGCAGAAGACTTTGTTGTAAAAGCCAAAACAAGCTCTGAAGCTTCTGCAGCACAAACACAACACTGTATCCTGCCATTGTTTCTACTGTCAGGGTTCACACATACAGCAGAAGGGAAAGGTGGGGCTGTGATGTCATAACTTCTGAAACTATCCATAATTGTGGTCCACACGCAAGCACTCAGCTGGCATTTTCAGATTTATCCACTCCATGGATACAATGTTTTGTTTTGTGAACAAAATGTCTATAGAATTTGAAAGTTGTGTGAATATACCCGAATTCATCTCTGCATTTGAGCTACCTTTGAGAGTACTCAAGCAAGCAAAGTTCATGTGGTCTATTCGGACTAAAAGTAAAGAAAAGTTGGGTTATTAGCCAACACTCAAAACCTGACTATATATGAAAAGTACATGCTTAAGGAAAAATAATTTTAAGGCCTTTAGTAGTTAGAGGGACAGGCCACATTGGTTAAAATTCTTCATCCCATCCCCTGGATTAAATCTATTAAATTACACTCATTAATATACTGTATCTTGTCCAAACTTGTTCACCTCATGCCACATACAAAAATAATACAGATGAATGAGTGGGATTAACATATCTAACTTTAGAGTTTCAGATTTTGTAAATCCAGCCCAATTAAGGCCAAAATAAACTTGATAATTCAGTATGATTCAGGAAAAACTGACATCACAGCTTATTAAATACCCATCAAAGCAAAAAGCCAATCACTGGTCAGGGTATGAGATGGCCTATCAGATCTAAGGCCTTGATCAGCTCAAGATACCAGTGTATCAGCCCTGATTGGCATGAGAACAGTGCTTTGTGTTGCAGGGATGTGAGATGCTAATGTCTCATCAGACACAAAACAGCATGTGAAATGTTGGCGGCAGTTGACCCCCAGGCTGTAGTTTGGACTTTCCTGTCAAACACCTATTAGGTTACCGGAGGGTGCACGGGGAAACCAAAAGACAATATCCTCACCAAATACTCAATATCCAACATTTTCATAGCACAGCATTTCCAACCTTCACTTAGATGAACTCAGGGCACTGAAATGAAGATCTGTCCACGGGGAGCGTATAGCCTTTCATCAAAGCTTCTGAAAATAGCAGTATGAAGTACGGTGCAGGAGGTTCGACATTAAAGCTCAGCCAGACCAAAACCCCTTATGACTCCATTAAGGTTTATTATTACCAGTGTGCCCACAGGCCTTTCACTGTCTGTTATTTTTGGTGCTTAGTTTGCTCAATAGATAGCTTTCAGTCATGTGACTGGCACAGATGGTTTATAGCAAAAGAATGTTGGCTACTGTAGCACTGACCATTGTGTTGAGAGGCTGCACAGGCTTTTCAGCTGTAATCTGAGCATAATCTAGCATTCTAACATCCTACAGAAACCACTCGAAAAAAAGAAATGAAAATAAACTAGAGGTTTTAGGGACTTTGGACCCTTATAGAAAAATCACTTCAAGTTTACACTTGTTTACACTGAACATTTATATTGGAGAATCCTTCCCCTTGCACCACTGCCTGGATAATAAATGTATTCATACAATAACTTTTTTATGTGTTTGGATCCATATTTCTGCTTTGTGGGAGGTAAGGAGAAAGAAATTCTTGATCATCAAACATTAGCCTGTAAATAAAAAGTATAAGCTAACTCAATGCAGAGCTCCATCCTTTAAAGTTTTGGACTTTGACCTCTTGGTAGGCTACTCCATGATTCAATAGGAGACTGAATGTCTGGTTTTTCCAGGATGAAGTAGTCAGGAGAAGGTCCACACAGCGCTTTGTTTCAGGTTGGAAAAGATGAAAATGGTAATTGTCATTTCTGTTTTTATTAAACTCAGTGGACTCTTAAAGCCAAATAGAAACAACCATTACCTATATTGGAGCAGCAGGATAAACAGAACTTCACTTGGCCTTTGTTTTTTTTATGTTTTTGGAGCCTCTCTTCAAGCTGTTCATGAGTGAGCTCCTCTTGATTTGGTCAGGAGTTATTTGTTTTTTCTAATACTAATGTTACCCACACAGATGGCAAAAGTAAGTTCAAGGTCCTCATCTCTTGTCCAAAGTTATTGTTGAAAAGTAAAATTTAGATCATTTCAAGGATTTGTTGATAATTCAGTGCCTTTTTATCAAAGAAAACCATCTATTTTGTATAAAAACTGGGTAGAAAAGCATCAGTGTTTTATTTCATTTTCCTCAGTCTATCTGTCAACTTGTGAGATAAGATGCACACCTACAGAGAAATTCTTTAAATCCTAATGAAACATTTAAAATCAAGTTTGTTTGAACTAAATATTGAAAAAAGGTAAACAGTGTTTTCTACTTGGTCAATATTTAGTCTCATAGGTGTTTACAAATTATGGATTTTGCCGTTGGATGTTCTAGCTTGATGTTTCATAAAATAGGGAAAGACAGAAGTCTCGGCCTGACACAGAAATAAAACATGAATAGTCGTAAGATGGATTAATAAATTAAGGGATGAGTCATGTTACTAAAAAACTGATTGGCAGTCAAATATAAAAACTACAAAACCAATAAGCAAGGCTTTTAATATCCTCAAGGTGTCTTCATTCTCTGCTTGATATCATATTTATGAAAGGAGACACATCACCCACCCACTGATCAATGAAATATTAAAACAGAGAGACCATTAGTGAACCAAATTTCCAGTAGATATGATAATTATATCCCTTCAGGCGCAGGTGCTCTTCCATTTAGAAAAAAAAATGTGTGATTAAACAAATTTGTCTTGAGCTGAAGTAAAATATTCTTCATTAAATGTGAAATTTGGAAACAGTGATTCCGAAGCAGTTGATGTGCCACTTTTTATTCTGCAAGTGTGGATCAGGATCAAAAAAGAAAGAAAGATAAAGAAAGAATGAAAGATAGACACACGAGGTTCATCAAGTAAGAGGAAAAAGGCCAATGATCCTTTTTGTACCAACCACGGGAAATTCAAATTACAAGCCATCCGCTGTTCTCAGCAGGAGTTCATTTATCACTTGGAGGGAAATTCATGCTGTAAATGTCACTCTTTGTAGGCGTTCAGAGCTGATCCGCTCATTAGATGATCTGTTCAGTTCCTTAAAAAGATGTATGGCAGCCTTTAAATGAGCAAAGAGTTTCAATTAGTTTCATGGACTCCTCTATTCTTCTTGGCTTTTTTCCCCTCTAAACCAACAAAAAAATTATTCCTAAACCTTAAACATCTGGTTTTGTATCTTTATAAATATCCAGCACCAGTGGCGGCTGGTGAAAAATATTCTTGGTGGGGCAGTACTGTGCAACACTCAGTTTTTAACAACCATCCCACTAAGATTCGACGCAAACTACAGGCTCATCCGTAGCCAAATGAGTCATATAGTGTTATATATTGGTAAATAACAAATATGTATATTACACCATTTTAGACCTGGATAAATTGGAACTGATAAAAAAAGCTCAAAGACATGCTGTAAATTTACTCTGGCACACCAAAAGAGTTTTTTGTGTTAAAAGTACCAACTGTTTGTACCAGGTGCTTCTCTTCAACAGAGGCAGGGTGAAATGATAAGGGCTTTCTGAATTTAGGGCCTCATGACAAGAATTATTTACTGTTTCCCAGAAACAGGGGCTGGAATCAACTTACCCACTGGCTCAGTTTACCTCTCCCCTACTCTGACATTAATTCTGACATTCACACAGTGAACAGTCCTACCTGCCCACTCTGCACCTGTGCTGGGCTCATGGCTGCTGCTTGGTGCTGCTGCATCTCTTCTGAGGGGCTACAAGACAAAGTTTCCCCAGTTATGTGGTGTCATCACACGGTGCAAGTGTCATTTTATTCAACACCTTCCCTTACCAGTTTCATCGTCATCCTCTGTCGTTTCAGAGTTGAGCTCGTTTTGTTAAAAAATAAGCTATTTTGCACATTTTGCTGCATCATTTTCAAGCGCTTTCCTCTTTTTAATTCTTCTCTTTTCGCGCCATTGCGCTTTTTGTCCATCTGAATTGAACAGTCCAGCACCACTATCTGGCTCATCTCACAGACTCTGACTGGCGGAGCTAATTGTTGTGATTAGGTGCGTGTTAGGCACAACCAGGATGCCTCTGAAAAAAAAAAGGCTGCCGAGGGAGACGGCCCACAGGGACAGCGGTAACAGCATGGAGGTAATACTGACTCAGTGCCATGAATGAACACCTAACCAAAAAATTATAATAATATTAAAAAATGTATATTAACACTGGCCCTCACGGCCCAAGCGTCACCGCCCACGGATGTCCGGTCCTCCCGATTAGTCACTCCGGGCATGGCCGACACAAGCCGAATAAACCCGAGGGGCAGAATAAGAATCAGCCTTCGGAGATTAGAGCGCCCTCTATTGGCCAGCCGCCACTGTCCAGCACACAAAGTTGTAGATTTACAGCTGTACTGGTGTGAATGTAGGTGAAATAAGTGAATTCAAACTGGTCTAAGGCTACATGTCCTAAGTCATTAACAAGCTCAAATCTGTTAAAATAATCACAATATCCTCTCTGGTTATTACCCTGCAGATTGAGCTACTTTCATTTACTAGGAGTTCAAAGCAGAGAGACAGATTAAAAGATAAGTTTGGTTTCTACAGCTTTCACATTGTTTATAGAATGAAGTAGAACAATATACTCACCCAGAAGGCTTTCCTGATCCAAACAGTGCTTCGGGAGATATCCAAAATCGAGCGGCGGACATCTGTATACTGGTAGCACACGGGGCATGTTAGCGCCGCTCCTACAACTGCATTAATCGTCCAAAAACTCATTAGTTTCACCAATATTTCATCATGGTCCGCTCGGGCTACTCCTCCATTACAGTCTGTGTCACTCCAGACATGTTTTGTGGCTGTGCTGTCCTCTGAACTAAAGAAGAAGAATGTTTGCCTCCGTGCAAACAGTAGTGAATTATTTAAACAATTATCATGACCCAACCTCTTAAGTGTGTGAGTTGGAAGTCAGGGGGATGTAGATAGACCATTATATATGAGTACATTTTAACTGGGGTGGCTTGAGTTTTTTTTACATGTCTGAAGGTGTGTTCACACTGAATTGAACAGAGACCACTCTCCATTTAAAGTCAATGTATAGTTGTGATTAGGTGCGACTAGGCACAACCAGCCCTCACACGATGCGATCAACATGACCGGGGTGGCTTGGTTGTGCTACCAGGTTGCTTTGGATGCAAGACCTGGTTGCGTCACTTGGTCGCCAAAGTTAAATAATGGGAACTTTTCAGGTGATAGCAAAGTGGCTGTGCTGTCACAGCCAACCAGCATTGTGTGGGTGACAACACCCACAACAACTGTTTTTGTTCCAGATTACAGAGTGACAATCCATGTCAGTATGGGAACATTAGTTAGTACATTAGTTCCACCTTATACAGCAGAAGTGGCTATTCTATGCAGTCCTGTCCTTCCTAATCTGGATCAGCAGCAGTGTTTTATGGTTGGTAGATAAGTGGAAAGGATACAGATGGAATAATGTCAGGTAATACATACAAATATGTGAAATATATGATATGGTCAATGTTGGGCAAATTACTTGAAAAAGGGATTTAGTTAAAGTTACTCCTTCATAAATGTAATTAGTAAATTTTTTGAAAACGCTTTTGCTGCTTGAACAGTGTGGTGTTAGTAACGCAGTTATTTTCAATGCCATTATTCCCTAAAATGGACATGATATGATCACAGTGAAACTCGAGCCGGCTTGACGTCACTTAGCAACATGACAGTAACAAAATGAGTTATTTAATGGACAGGCTATGTAGCTTGGGTGGGCAACACAGTCTCGGTCACCCAAGTGGTCTTCTGTGTGAATGCACCTTCAGTATGCAATGATCGGAAAAGAGGTTGAGAAACACTGGTAAGGCCACAGCCCCAGGAAACTAGACTGAACCTGAAAGATTGTATTTAGAGATTTCATTATCTCTATAATTTTTGTCTTTCAAAATATTCGACACCACAGGACTGTATTGCTGAAAGAAAAACATGTAAAATACCCTGACTGACAGCACATGCAAAGGTGATACCAACCCAATCCTGTTCTTTTACATTACATCCATACAAGCAACATCTGCAGTTCTTTTACTGCCAATTTAAGCACTTAAAAGTGGTTTGACTTTGTGATAAGAGAAGAATTATTCTAACAAATCTGCCACTCTTTTCAAAAACAGAAAAGTCTGACAGTTTCCTTTCTACTGTATCTCCCTCTGACAGTTTGATAGTGAAGTCATTAGTGAGCTGCCTGTCTGCCTTTTTGTGTTGCCTTGTATCTCTGTCTTTGATCAGCAATCACAGCAGGACAGCTCTGCCGGTAGTCCAAAAGTGCTACATTTTATATTTCCTCATGGTGCCCAAACATCCAGATGTCACTGCAATTAAACTTGCAGCCATTATATCTTGCTTTGTAGGTGTCTCAAAAGTTTAATAAGCCAGTCATCTTGCCATCACAGGAAATGAATGCATGGGGCAAACAGTAGGTCATTTTCTTTTCTTTTCCTTCTAAAGTCCCATTCCTTTTTAAGTTTATCATAACCTTGCCATCACATACAAAAACTTAGTATTAAGTTTTAACTTGCATTCTGAGAAATACAAAAAGTTACTTTAGTGGATTGGCAAAAGTGAAACACCTAAAAAGGCACAGGAAATAAAAGTGGTGAATAATAAGTCCTCTGTGTTTTTAGGACACATTGTAAAACACCAAGGGTAGTTTGTTCTTCTGTGTTTTATGATTTTATGAAAAGACCACATTTAAAACTGATGGACACATAAAAGAAAAGTCAGAGTCTTGTAGCTGCCTCGGCTTACTCTCCTCAAAGTTATGGCACAACAAAAACTGAACAATGTCAAAATTACAATATGGGATCTAGTATTAAGACATCACAGTTTGTCAGTTAGCTGAAAGGTCCCATCTCCTGAATATTAATGTTATTTACAGGATTAGGGAGCAGAATACAACAACACCTTGAACTAAACTCTCAGTTCATGGAAAAATGTGTTATGCCTCTTGAAAAAAAAAATGCTCTGGTTATTTGATTCCTGTGGTTTATGTGGTAATAGCTTTATCACCTCCACCTACATGTGTGTTTTCTGCTAGTCCAAGGCAGATGCCATGGCTGTTTTAAAAGTCTGATCCTTGGCCTGTTTTCCCTCCTCCCTCCTCAAATCAGAAATCTTCTGGGCAGTCAATTAGCACAAAACTCATTACCATAGCTTCCATGCCCCCTCAAATCCATGTATCTTCAATAGGAAGAAAAAAAAAAGAGCTGCATCTGATTCAGAGATGAAATTTTCTTTTTATTTATTCAACTTACATCAAATCCAACAAAAGACATAAATCATGATCTAAACAGTCAGCACACGGAGATGGGACATTTAAGGTATTGATACAAAACACATTTTTCTGGTAATAATGTTTGCCCCCTCTACTTCACTTTATTGGCTTTAAATGTAACTGCTTATCATTAAAACAAATTATATAATTTCCCCAGGCGACACAAATTTTAGGCAGTTTAACACTGAGATAAAATAATAGGCCTTTGGAGTGAATGAAAATAATCAAATTGTAAATATTGTATTTTGACTGTAAATATTTAGTCTGCATGTCGTAGTTGTATATCCTCTCCCTCCTTATATGACAGTCTTTGTTTGTTTTGGTCTCTCAGCTGACATTGTAAAATGCTATATGTTTGATTTGGGCATGTCTATCAGTAATGTGTTGAAACTTATCACTTTCAATACCACAATACAGAAGTTCATTTATGAATGAATGACAGGTAAAACGAACTGAAAAGTTCATCATAGCTCAGTGTTAGACAAGCTGACTTTAATCACTAAACTGCCTTCTGGTGCACAAAGCCCATAACTACATAAAGGGATCAAAAATGTCAGGCAGATCTCTGACTCCAAGTACTTAAAAATGTATGCGTTCCAACACTTGTTCTGACACTTGACTCACCCACAAAAACCCCTCATGTTTTACACAAAGTTGTATGGATTTTTAATGAAAGCCAAGTTGAAAAACAACAGATTCATAATATTTTTCCATAGTTGTCTTTTTAGTTAAGAATCCTCTTAGAGTTTTATTGTGAAAGTAAATGACTCACAGTCAGTCTGTGATAGAATGAAAACACTTACAGCAGTCTTTAAGAAGCAAAAAACAGACAGCAGAGTATAAGGATCACTAACCTCATGGCTCTGAACAGGAAGATAAAAATGAAATCTTATTTACCATTCAATTGAAATTCATATTGGAGACATCATACCAAGAGCAAAAATAGCATAAAGCCCCTTGAGAGATTTACATCAGAAAAAAAATTCATGTTGAATCAGATTTCTTTCTCATTCGACTGAATACATCATCTGGTAATATATATTTCTAAAAGCCAAAAGCTGTGATGTTTTTCTTTAAACCCTTTAATGCCTTTTGTATCATATTTGATACATCCTTTTATGATGCCTCTATCTAACCAATATGATCACAGAATATATATGTGTGTGTGTGTGTGGGTGTGTGTGTTAAATTTTATGGAAATTTAGTTGTTTTTAGGATTTCAGTAGAAAGTGAAATAAACATTTCAGCTCCAAAAACTCAAAGTTTTCTTTCTATTATTTGCGTTTCGGGCATTAAAGGGTTAAATGATTTTTTTGTTTCCTGACTTCCCTTTGGAGGTCCCATATTTTGATCCTTTTTTGCAGTTTAACATGGATCCTTGATGGCTGCATGAAGTATTAGTGCATTGCTTTGGTCCTGCTGCACAAACGGCTCCCTGCAGTGGCAAATTACCTTGTTAGGCTGGAGTGGTGATCAGGGAAGAGAAAGAAGGGGGATTAGGAGATTTATTTAGTTATGTTTAGCTTTAGTTTGGAATATTCTGTATTAAATTATGTTGAGTTAATATTTACTTAGTCCTTTTGCAATGGTTTGGTATAATTGTACATATGGGTAATTTGTGTAGGTATTAGTTTTGTGTAGATTTTTCACTGAAGGAGGAAGAGTGACGTAGATATGCAGGTGAGAGAAAGAGGGAGGGAGGGGGGGCGGGGTGAGTGTGTTGCAGCTCAGCTTAATACCAGCTGCACCTGGGTCAGTGGCTGATTGTGTGTGGTTCCCTGCAGTCAGCTGCACCGGGAAGGATCATGTTGAGAAATGCTGTTCAATGAAAAAAATGACTTTTTAAAGAAACAAAGAGCTCTGAAACCTGCTGTCTGATGGTTTCCATCCGGTTTAAAGGTTTTTTTCACCAACAAAACCTCGCAGGTCCAAAAGTTTAGCACAGCTGCTTTCTTTCCACAGTCACATAACTGCTCTGTTCACAACAGCCAGTTTTGAGGGCATCACCTTCGTATGCCAATATGCAGAGCAAAGTGGTGTACATGCGGTAATATACCATAGAGCAGCGTAATTTGAGTAAAGTGGGTGCGCCAGCTACACGTCACTTGCAGTCCTGAACACATACAAACCCTTAATTCATGTTACCACACACGGTTACAACAGCAAAGCTCTTTTATCCCCAAACATCACAAGCTAACATACAACATGCTAACCTCAGTGGGACAGCCACAACAGCCCTTCTGGGCTAATGTTAGCACAAACAGAGGGACCTGGGGTCAGGTAAAGGACTGATTACATTCAGCCAACTATAAAACTTCTCTTCCTGTACACACACGAACCACAAATTCATGTCATTTAACATATAACAGCGATCCAGTTTCCCCAAAGCATCACTGGTTAATGCACAACGTGCTAATCTTGGCCTAGTCACCACAGTGGGACTGGTTTTATCCAACCAACTGGTTAACTTCTCTTGACTAATGTAAGAATGCTCATTGAAGCTTCAGACTTTCAACAACTTATGTAAACACTGACAAACATGTGCAGATAACTTTAGTTCACTTCACCCTGCTGTTAGCATTAGCTTGTAGCAATTAGCAAAATAAATACTACACAGCATTAAAATAAAAAAATTTCCATCATTAGGTTTGGTGACAGATTGTTGGTACTCAGACTGATTCAGGAAAAGTCTGGTGTCCAGTCTTTTTATGAACTGACTGAAGCTGAAGATGCTGTTGGATGTGAAGTGACTGGCATACACATACAGGTTTTAGCCGAATGAAGCTGCTCATTCCCTTCAAAAATTAAAAAAAGAAACTTGTTCCCTTGGTCCACCGAGGCTGGTAGCCTATGTGAAGATGTGTGTGGCAGTGATAGCTTCTGAGCAGTGATAGCTTCTGAGCTTAGCCATGCTGAACACCAATCTCTAAGAATATAAACAACATGACTGCGTTTCACAGAGGAATCTCTCCATTGGAGGGGAGAGAGGATACTCAGGTAGACCAATCAGGTTAGGTATGTATATCAAAAATAAACTGTTACGTGGCTAACAGTATATCCATATAACAGCTCACTGAATGCCACAAATTTTGTGAATGTTTACTATCACATTTTGTGGTCTGGGAGGAAGGCCAAATAGCCCAAAATAGGTTCAGAAAGCCTTACAAAAGTGTTTTTTGAGTAATATGTCCCCTTTCAGTGTTACAGAGCTTTCTCCTACACCCAGCAGAGGCTATCTGCTGTGGAGGTTGTCATCTTGGCTTATTAGAGATTTCCTCTGTCTCACCTTCCAGCCCTCCATTTCACTCCCTACTCAGATGTCTCCATTCTGTCTCCTTTCTTCATCGTCTCCACAGCATTCTTTAACTTTTATCACATAATTCATTTTCAATAGATTTGACCACAGCTTGTCACATCTTGATCATTGTTAAAGAAGTTTCCCTCATTTAGCCTCAACTTTAAAAGCTATTCAGAGATATCAGATTCTACTTCCAGCGTGCTCATTACTGAGCTCCCTGACAACACACTGATGCTGATGAAGAGGTCTCACTGATGAAGAGTTAAAGAACAAAAAAAAGAACAAAGCTGCATTATAGGGAAGATGTTCAGTAATTGTTATGGCCAACTTGTAGGGGAAAGGAGAAGTAACATAAAAAACACATTTTAAATGGTTAAAAGAAGTTATTTATCAACAAAAGTAAGGTTTTGTGCCAATAACAAAGGAAGGTTACTTATTTGAAAAGGACAACGGAGAGACTCTAAATGACAGCTATTATCTGTTAAAACAAATGAAAACAAAAACCTGTTACTATTCCCACAAGTCAAAGGTAACAATTACAAAACAAACATCACCCAAAACCCTAATGTGACTAAATTCTCCAAGTATGTGCACGGTGTTCAAAGATACAATTTAAAAACCTGCCTACAGATTTACAAAGTTTACAACAAATAGTTTCTACAGTGAGACAGCAAGGAGGCATGCAAGCGTGGCTGGCTACAGCTTGCTCTCTGAGTGTCAGGTCTGATGGCTTCTTATGTCATCCTCAGCAGCTCAGTCACTCCTGATTGGTGGACCTTCCTGTGCCAGTCAGGGTTCCCCAGTGCAGGTGGATGGGATCAGTCGATTATGCTGTAGCGGCAACCTGGGGCAGACGCACACGAACACATTTGCACACACACAAGAACACTCACAGTCTAAATGTTGGGAGTAATGTCCCTACAATATGGTGGCGTCCGTCATAGTAATGTTAAATCGTTGATCAAATAGCTCTAAATTGTCTCTTTTTTTAAACTAGAAAATTAAATCTTTTTTTTTTTCTTGTCAGTCAGGAAAGTGCAAGAAAAACAATAACAATATCAGAGCTTTATGGCTCAATCCTAAAGAGCCCACTCACACATTCACAGACTTGAGCTGGAAATAAGCTTGCAGTGTGTCCCTGCATTTGTGTTTTTATTTATTAACTTACCTGTATGTGATGCGCGTTACTGGGGGACATCACCAGGGGGCGCAGAATAGCTCAGACTGTTTGTTATTACCTGTTGTCAGAAGTACACTGTAAACATGGTGATAATTCTGCAAGTACAAGCAACAAAATACACATCCGTAATCAACAATATCATCAAATATTCGTTAACAACTGATGGCCAGCTGCCAAACCTTGCTATCAGCAACCTCTAAACTCTGTTTTCCTCATGAACTGATGCTGTTTCAGAGTTTGGATGTAATGAGTGACTATGCTAACTGATAACTAGCAGTTGACAGTGCTGAGAGATGTCACAGTCAAAGTACCAGAAAAAAATGGTGTACTCTTTAATGAGATTTTTTTGATGTGTGTGACTATTAAGACAAGTGACACAGTGCTCAGGTTAATCTACAGTATCTCCTGTTGGTACATTCAACAAGGTATCTAATGACATGCACTCAGAGAACTAACAAGCAGAGCACTGTTTTTTATTTTTTCTTTCCCAGAGTGGAGCCAGCCAGAGGCTCAGGTTAATCTACAGTATCTCCTGTTGGTACATTCAACAAGGTATCTAATGACATGCACTCAGAGAACTAACAAGCAGAGCACTGTTTTTTTTTTATTTTTTCTTTCCCAGAGTGGAACCAGCCAACAGGAGAAAATAGCCCTCATGGCTCTGTTTAAGTTCAGATTATAACAAATGATTTGATACAGAGGAAGAGAATAATGAGGATAAATGGTTTCCATGGAAACAAAACCAGGAGAAGAGGTGCAAATGTTGGACTGTTGTTTGGTAAATGACCCACTCTTCACACATGCTGACAACCATGGAGCCACTAAAGCCCAGGGTGGAGAAAAAAACTTCCAGTTGCAGCTTCATTAGAGAAATAATAAGGTTGAAACTCGAGGGGCCTTACCACACACAGGTGCAGAGCTGCACCCGCTCGTTCATTTGGTAATAGGCCACACAGGGATAAAAATAATCAATGTGAATTCCTTTCCTGGCCAACAGAGTCTACAGTGTATTACTTTGCAAAAATAAACAGATGACCCCACAATCATCTGTTTAGCCAGACTTACAACACTTGACAATCACATCAACTACTCATCTTTATCACAGCTGAGATGACAAAATATTAAGTCAAACTGCAGATTTTGCAATGCTACCATACTAAAAACAATATACCATTTTTTTGAAAATCAGTTTGTACTGCTAGCATAGAACGCAATTTAAAAAAAAAATGTTTTACAGTCCTAACTATTTACATATTTTACCTTTATAAAGAAGACATCACCATACTCTGACAGTCTATGAGATAACAATAAAAAATAAACTCACCAATAAAATAAACTTATTTAGTGCTTTCCCCCTCTTACCCTACGGCCACACCGGACGTGAATTGGCGTATTTAAACGTGCGTAAAGCCCGAGGCTGGACGCTGGACCATTCTGACAAGCTGAGGGGCAACGCGTGTCACTGTACAGGCGGAGTAGAGAGCCGGAGCCAGTCGGACTCAGTGATGACCTGTGCAGTCAAATCCAGCTGGAAACGAATATTTACAGAACTTACCTACAAAACCTGTATCCTCAGTGATTTTCACCCAAGCCTGCTCCTTTTTGTTCCCGTCTCTGTAGAGTACACACGTCGAATTGTATAGCTCCGGATGATGGCAAACAGCACAGATCAACCTCTCCTCCATCTTTCAGAGGGGTTTGAGCAGGAGCAGGTGGCGTAAGCGTCACACATCATCAAATCAATGACCTGGGGGGAAATGTCATCGCTGATTGGCTGCCGCGACACAGTGTCACGCGAATTTCCGTTGGAAGTTTAATATTTTCAACTCGAGCGTAGAGGCGTTTGAAGCCCCAAACACGCCGGAAGCTCCATACGCGCCGCACCAAACGTGTCCAACGCACCGCTCAGAGCGAATCTGCTTCCAAACGCGTCTTTGCAATGACTTTGTATGTAATGTCAACGCTTGTCTTTGCAAATTTGCGTGTGGTGTGGCCGTAGCATTAGAGAAATGCTGTTGTAATTTATTTAATGCCCGAAAAACAAGTAAAATGGACCACCAAATAACTATAAGAAATTCCGAGTTCCAGAAGTCTGGCGGGAGAGAGTTCCAGAGCTGGGGAGTTGAGCTTTTAGGGAGGATCTGAGGGAGCAAGCTGGAATGGTGATATGAAGGAGGTAAGACTAATATGAAGAAGCAAGGTTTTGGATGGCCTTGAAGGTGTACTGAAGGAGTTTGAATTTGGAATCAGCATCTTAGACAGAATGAGAATAAAGGTGAATCAAAACTCAGAGTGGGAAAATATAGATTTTTATTGAAACATTAACAATTTAAATTATTTTCACACACTTATTTACACTTATTTATTGACAAATTCACTGTGTGTTGTTACTATCCAGGAAGCCAATGCAACGAAATTTCATTCCAAGTGCACTGCTGTGTAATTTGCGTAATGACAATAAAGGAAGTCTAAGTCTTAAATGTCCCCTGGCAGTCATCAAACTTGAATATATTAGCTTGAGTTACGTTGGGCTTTTATAACATTCATTTAGCATAGATCTACTATACAGTCCTACTGGTTGAACCTGAACCCCAACTTTTCATCGGGAAGAGAGTTTTTGTCTCAAAATTAGGTGAAAATACTGAACAAAAGGTTATATGAGCACTCATGTGAGGCACCATCTTATACTGTAATACCTCAAGAAGATTAAACATAATTTATGTAAAGACCAGAGAACAGGACTCTCTGTTAGTAAGCAGAAACTACTAACAGAGATTCTGTAGCACTTTAAACAAAGTTTTTAGAGAATATGAGTTAGAAATTACAACTCACACACATCCATTCTCTGTAGGATTTAAGGCTTTGGCTCCTGACAGCAGGGATAATGGGTACAAGAAACATGCTCACAACTGTACAGATCACTGGTTTGAATCTATGACTGTCAAAGGAAACAGAATGAACAGAAAGCACTCCACAGTCAGTGCACCACTGAACAACAAGTACTGAACAACTTCTCTGAAAAATGCTTGGCTTTCTCTGTTTGCTCGGTCACGTTTATGTTCACGACTAGGAAACAACTGGCTGGTTTCTCTGCGGTAGTGGTCCAGAGATGTGAAAAGAGGTCATGCCTTTTGGACATAGAAATGCACCATCACTCTTTCTAAATGAAAAACTGAAGAGAAGCAAATCCAATTGGGAAATTACAAAACTCTCAGTTGACCTTCAATTAGGGAAAATAGATTAAATTCAACCAGTCAGTCTCTGTGGATGAGGCCAGTGTTAATTATGTTGAGCAATTATTTCTGTCATAGTTTTCATCAACAAACTTTTTTCCCCTGACAAAAATGAGACAGTAACTAATAAAAAACAAGAACAACAAAACTAGATTAACTGACAGTTTATGCAACAGAAACAAACTAGACTAAGATATCTGACTGAGAGACTGAGACTTAATCCAATCAAACCTAATTTTGTCATGTAGAAAGTAGGGACAAGGTAGAAATATATCTAATCAAAGCTATTTTGGTTGTGTGGAGAGGTTGTGTGAGCTGAGAGGGACATCCAGTCACAACTGTCTGAGCTTCGTGGTGGTGGTGGGGTAAGTTGAAGAGATATCCAATCAGAGATACTGTCTTTACAAATTGATATATTCACGTTGGGCAGGTTCTCTGTTGTCGGTCATTGTACTGAAAGAGAGATGCTCTGCCGTATAGCCTAGGTGATTCATTTCACACAAAAGTTAAATTTGTTTCTGTTAATTTATACATTCAAACTTTACTTGCATGACTTCAGAAATTCCAGGAAACACAAAACTGCCTTACATTTTCTGCTTCATATTTTAGTCGACTCAATAGGTTTTAAAACGTTGTGAAATTTCATCAACTAAAACTAGAAAAAAAAAATAAGAAGAAGACTAAATTAGGACTAAAACTAAAAAAAATATATGGGCGAGAAACTAAAACCAAATTAAAAGCTTCATGAGGTTGATGCAGGAAAGAAAATCAGAAACATACTGACTCCCTGTCTATAATTTTTACAATCCTATTAATCAGTAAACATTCTCTCTCTCAAGGGAACTATTAAGCCTGCAAGGACATTTAGTTAACCTTTCTGGTTGGGGTGGCCCAGCCCCTGACAAAGGACAAAATAAAAGTTTGGGTTTAATGCTTGCATGCCGCCAAACCTTAAATATTATTATTATATTATTATTTTTCCATTTGGTCACACTGGTTGAAAATGACCCTGAAACATAGCTACTGAAGTTTCTTACTAACAGATTCACTCTGGATTTTGGCATGCTCACATGCCCCCTGTTCTGTTCTGCCCATACTGGCATCTGCCACTATTCCATAAAAAGCAAAATGTAACCCGACTGAAAAAAAGCCTTTCAGTTATCTGTCTCTCGGCGATCACGTTTTTATGGCATGACGTCACGCATTACGTGTGCGGTACGTCACACGGTCAGGTAACAAAGCGCAGCCAATTAGAACGGCGCATACCGGAAGAGGAGTCACAGTTTGATCGATCGCTTGTAGAGCACGCTGGGAAGATATTTGCTGAGGAAGCCGACTACCAGTGTTGACAACGGAACAATTTCACAGATTAAGCTATGGAACCGGCCAGGTTTGAGGCGAGCGAGAGCCTATGATGAGTCCATTAACTGCTACGAGCCTGTGATGAATCCATGACCGGTTAGGTCACAAACCCACGGCAGCTCATCCACGCTGTGCCAATCCACCTTCCTGCTCTGGCCAGGCTGGTAGGAGGCTTCTTTGCAGCCGCCCTTTCATTCGTTCTTTCTTTCTTTCGTTCTTTTGTATTCAGCCCCTCAACTTGCCCGCTCACGCCCCTGCACTTGCACGTTCCCCAGTAACAGTGGACTAAACTGATCTGAACTTTAATTGCATCTGGAGCAAAACAGATGCCCGCACTCAGAGGACTTATGGACTATGGAGATTCACTAATTTTGTGGCTTATTATTTGTTGTTGTTGTGTTAATGTCTTTGTTTAATATATGATGATCATACGAAACAACTTGTGTCTCAGTCTCTTTCTCTGCTCCTAGAGTCAAACTTAGAATCTTCTAACCGAGCCTCACGATACTTTTAATTTGTTAGTGTGACACGCATGCTACAAAAGGAAAAAAACATAATATATGTTTTGAACCAAGTCTGGTTTCAATTTCTTGTCTTGCATAGACTGAGCTGTGTGTCATTAATGTAAGACATGCTCATCACTTGTTCTCTCTGTGATGGGCTGAGACCGCTCTCATCTCATTTCAGCCAAAGTCCATGCAGCATAAACCCTCTGCAATCAATTCACTGAATCTAATTCTAATTAGCCTGCTACAAAGAGACAGTCATTACCCCTGGTCCAGATAGGACATTCCACTCTATTGATCTGCATCTGCTTTTGAAGACATTTTTGTTGCAGGAATTTCACAGCTCTTGTCTTAATGACATATGGATGTAATGATCTATGCTTTAACATACCCATGACACGTGACAGAGAGGCACCACTTTTGTTTCTGTTTCATCTGCATTAAATAAAAGTATTTTCTTTCCTCTGGTTCACATCAAATGGGTTAGCATGGACGGCACAGGATCTGTAAATGCTTTCTTAAAAGGAAACATTTATACAGCTGCCTTTTATTCCACTGCAGGATATGAGCCGTTTGATCCATGCTTCTTTTTATTCAAAGATAAAAGTATTAGCTATGGTGTAGCACATATGCAATCCATATTTTTGTTTCTGTGTCCTGCATGGAATATGCTTAAATCAGGCATGTTTGTGTTTTAATCAGTTTGTGGTTCTCTCTTACAGTACGTAGCCAATCCCGTTCCAAAATAAAAACACTCAAAAATTATTCAGAAGATATCAGATGTTTCAGTGGGTACATGAAACACACCTTGCTTCTCTCCAGGTATCAGCTTCCTTTCCACTTAAATCTGTGTGTTGAATATGCTGTCACACAGAAAGTGACATAGGTAGTGGTGTGTTCTTTGGTCTCCGATTATGATAGACATGGTTGTGCATAAAGAGAGTGGACTATGAAACCTGCTTTCAGAGAAGGGCAAATATTTGGGTTATTTCCCTCTCTCTGACTAGTGTCTTAAGGAAAAAGCTCCAACATGTACCTGCAGTTTTGATGTAGGGAAGCAGAAGTGGGGCTAGATTTGCTCTTTGAGGCAGGCAGCTGATAAAGTAATCCTCAGCAGCACACAAGACTTACCAATGCATAAAAGACTCAGGCTGTTAGCACAGGGTAGGGCTGCTTGTTTATGTCACATACGATTATCAGATCACAATTTTTAAACATGTATTTGTTGTTTTTAAACATACAGGCATGAAATTAATGCTGAATATATCATACTGCCTTAAAGCAGACAGAGGTTTGTAACAAATTCTTCATCATCCTGTGAACGATCTAAAAAAATGGTTCGGATAAATTGGTATCATAGGACTGATTCTACATTCTCAACTTAATTATAGGCATAGGGACACTTCAATCAAGCATTCATGGTCAATACCATCACTGATCACCTGTGAGAGAGATTTGCTGATATTGATACTGATACTGATTATGTTTATGATATCAACTGATTTGTTCGCTCAACAGATAGTACAAAAAGCTCCTAAAGAGCAGTGCAGGAAGCATCCTACTGTGTAACGGCTCACTCATTACTTGTTTATTTACTTGAATTAATAGTTATTGACAGACTTAAAAAAGCAGTGAAGTCCAGTGTGCCCTGGGAATTTGAAGTTACAAAAATACAACAAAATGAGTTTAGAATTTACTCCATCAGTTAATCATGTACATTTTTAGTTATAAGGGTTATGCAGCTATTAAAGTTGAAGTGGTAGGAGTGAGTGTTATCCCAGTTATAAATTTACCTTTAATTCATTAACAATAAAGTCTAAATATGTGTCATTAATTGGTGAAATTGAGCAATTTTTCCTGTTCTCGTTTGAATAAAACCAAACTTGTTGAAAAAATGTTGCATTTGTTATTTTAGGTAAAGTGCGGTGTATATAAAAGGCCCTGCCTTTAAGTTTCACATGCCTGACATTCGGTCGGTGTAAACAGCTCTCCTTCCGACGTGTCGTCTCCTCCTTCCACGTTTTTTTGTTGTGTGTTGCCCACAGCTGCTCTGAGTCGCTTTTCACTTCCAGTGGTGGCAGGAAGTCAAACCACTTTTGTAGTTCTCATGTGCTGCTAGCACGGTCAAGAGTGTTGGCTCTCACTGAGAGATGACAACAAAAATAGATGCATCTGTTCATCTGGTTGTTTAACAAGGCTGAAAATGATCATCTGTTAATGTCGCTCCTGCTCCTGCCCGCTCCTGTTGCTTTTTTTCCCCCGTCCCGATCACAGAATTAATTAAAAAATGACTCCCATCCCGTGGTATTCCTGCGGGAATCACATGACCCATGGGAATTCCCGAAAAATGTCATCCTCTAGAATACGGTGAAAGCTGAGTTCTCCATGATGCACATCTGTTTCTGCATCAAGGGAAGCATCACAAAAAACCCATCTCAGAAATATTTCTCATATAATGTGCTTTTAATCAGTCGACGACAGGCACCTGAAGCCGCTAGCGTGTTCTCTTTACAACAGCTGAGAGTGAGGCGGAGGGATTTAGCGGTGCGATATATGATGTGAGTTGGTCCAGATAAACTCTACATTTCCAAAATGTTAATGCGCTTAAAAACACTCATATGCAGCATACTCTTAAAATGTGGTATAACTTTTGATTTGAGTTCTTGTAGGCGGAGAAAATATCCTTTGTATTTGGTACGGTTCTTTCCTGTTAGTGTCTATTTCTTTGTCACCGACTCTTACAGTCTGTGGCTTACTGAGGGAGAGGAGAGAACTTTTTACTGTATCTCATGTACTAAGTGGCCATATGGAGCTCATACAACCACACTTCAGAAATAATGAACTATCCCTTTAAGATCCAGCGTGATCCTACTGTGCCTTATGTTATCCTACAGTGCCTTGGCCAAAAAGAGTTTAAAAACCATTGTTGGTCATCATCTTTGAGAAGCTCAAGGAAATTAAAGACCTGAAGAGAGGTGTGAAAGAGAAGAAAAAGTGGTCAGTTTAAAGAGGGGAGTCTGATGCTGAAGTGTATCTAATATCTTTTAAAAGCCCGGCTGGCAGAGAAAGCAGTTAAACAAAAATGTCTGAGAACTCTTTAAAGAAAGAGCAGCTTTCTGTAAGTCTACATTTTTCATCAAAGGAGGAAGAAATACTTTCTCAGGTAGTCCCTGAAGGACATTCAGGTAGGATGAAGTGCTGCTTCTTCAGCCCCGTAAAGTCTGATTTAAAGGATGCTGATGGAAATATCTGAATTTCATGAGATTCAAGTTTTAAATTGTAATGCAGGATCTAACTTATTGGTCTATGATGAAGACATGGTTCACACTCTACATCTCTTTACCTGGAAGGCCTACCAAACTGTGATGGGTTCAGGGGGGTTGTAATTTCATACACCTTAAAAAAGGTTTAATATCGATGCATTTTTTAAGGTTATTCTCAACAGACACTTTAACAATTAGACTCATGTCCTGTCTAATAGCACAGCCTCTCCCTGCAGCACATTGCAGTTACAGAGTGTGGCACAGCCGGCTGGGTGAATGATTCCAGCGAGTCCAAAGAGCCATTAGGAAAAGAGGCTACTAAAATGCCAGGCTATAATAGACCCCCATCACCTCCCTCCTCACCGCCTTGCTCTCTTCTCATATAGAGGTCACCTGGTACAACATCTCTTTATTTAAGCACAGACAACGTGCTCTTGAACCTTCTTGTTCCTGCTCACAGACTCTAATCCTCTTCCAAAAGCAGGACTCAATTGTTGGTGCACTATGGTAACAAGGGGCGAAAAAGGGTAGAGCGTTTAGTGTGGAGTGTAAGTGTGTGTGCATGTGTGTTTGTGTAAGATATTCCAAAGTAACAGTTTAGTTAAGAACCATAATAAAGGTGATTGATATTGAATAAACCAATTAATTCTTTTTTTTTTTTTTTTTTTTAGGAAGATTTAAAAATAAACACTTTTTCCAAACAAGAGCTCATCTGACTTTTTTTCTCTGGGCAAAAGGAGTCTAAGACTGTCAATAAAAGTGATACTTTGGTATGTTTTGCCTCTTCATTCAGCAACATTCAAGGTTTTATTTTTCATATTACCCAACGGAGTAACACATTTTTTGTCTTTAGTAACGTTTTATTTATTTAACAGATATATAGTGCTGTATAGATCTAGCTACCTTTGAGCATCTGCTATCCAGATGTGCATGGAAGTCTTCAGAGAGCATTAAAACATTGCTTAGATATTAATATATCATGAATCATGAATGTTAAAAAATATTGATCTATATCATGTTTGTGTAGCTTATAAACTAAATGAGGATCAACGGTTAGAAAATGTGTACATAATAAGTTGGACAATAATCTTTTTACCCAGGGCTGCAAAGAGTTTATTGCATAACAGAATGTAGTTACTTCAACTATGTGTTAATTATAATAATTATAATTTATTATTGATTGCTTTGTCCAATATCAATTTCTTGTAATTCTTCCACTTTTTTTACATAAAAAAACTTTGTTAAAAAATGTCCCAAAATTATAAAAAGGATCCATATACATTCTCAAAGTCTTATAAGTTACTTTTTTTTCTTCAACCTGCACTGTATCATCATTAAATTTAATTTAAAGCAATTTGTATTACCTATTCTGCTTTTTTTGTTGTGGTTTTGAAACAATTAGGAAATGTCAAATTCCTTTATCGTTTGGATTATTGGTATCATGACAACCCTTTAACAGCCATTGTGTTATCTTATTTAGAAAGTTAATGATAACCTTGGCTTTAATTTATGTCAGAATTAGCACCTGTCTGGGAGCATCTTTGTAATCACTTCACTGATCTCCTATAACAAACATTCAAACCTGATTACACAAAGCATAATGCTGACAGCTTTCAATTCCACTTAATGACAAGAGCATCTGCAGGCAACCTTGCAGGCAGAGAAAGTGGTTGGCTAAATTACACTAATGTCTGTAAGTTTCCATAAATCACAGGCAGAGAATTAGCAGGCTGTTTGTCTGTAAGGCCCACAAATGCTACAAATATTGATGAGGAGCTGAAGCCTGATTTCATTACTGCGAGATGCAGAGATGGAGAAAAATGTGCGTGGAGACATCAGCTTTCAGAGCTCTATCAATCAAGTACGGAAAAAGCAATATGAACGGGACGAGATAAAAGATGGTGAATGAGGGGGTGCGGATGAAGGAACAGGCAAAAATCGAATAATTGAGCAGGAAGTTTAAGGACGAAGAGGAGCATTATATTGCAGTTCATGATTCATTGCTGGAAGACTGCAAAAAGTGAATCCTCAGTCTTAATCAGATGAAAGATAATCAGATATTGTCCATTGATTCTTGCATTTGAAGACATTTACCTTCCAATCTCTTTCTCCTCTAGCTGCTGCTTCTGCTGCTACATCAGACTCACCAAGAAACTCATGAGCTGAAGAGGAACTAAACTCCCCTTTATTTCAAAGCCTTACTCACATTCTCCTCATTTCCTTTAGTCTCCTTTTGTTTATGACCTCTGAGTGTACAGATGGAAGTAAAATCATGCTGTGCTGCAGTATTCTTTGGTGCTGCTATGAAGCCACAAAATCAATTCTCTCTTTTTAAGTGAGCCATTAAATGGCGCCAAGGAGCGTTAAAGCACTTGTTCAAGACAAACCATTAAAGCGTATTATGTATTCAGTTTCAAGGCTAACTCTTATGAGCACACTACATTACACACTTGCTACTTTATGCATGCACATATGCACTACCACACATGAAGGCCTTATATGTGCAGTATGCCAAGAAGAAAAAAAACAAACACAAGAGTGACTATCTCTCTTTCTTGCTGTTTCTTGAACAAAGAAACAAACTGCTCTCCCCTCCTAAAAATAGAATCACACTCTGTTGTCTTCTCTCTGTCAAAACTACAGTCTGTAACTTACAGCAAAATGGCTTAGCTGTAAATGATCAAAGCTGTAGTTTTGAAGGTTAATTTTCCTACCAAACATCGTGTTACATTCACCAAAACAGAAAAAAAGCTGTTCATCGCTTTTCCCTAACACTTCAGATTACCAGTTTCACATTTACATGATATAGTCTAGGATTGCCAAATTATCGCATTAGTTGCAATTCATTGATTACAGTCATATTTAGCGCGTTATGTTTTTTAATCACATTGATCTGAATTTTAATCTGGTTTCGGTATTTTCAGAGGGCAGAACCTTAAAATACCAGAGCAGCTGGTGATTGGACATTCAGACTGCTCATCACACTCTTCACAGACCAATCCCTTGTCCCAAACAGTATGATGTAGCAGCTCGACTCTGTTGTTAGCCGTTAGCTTAAACTGTGAGTACTTCGGTCCTTAGACCATCATCTTATCTTATGATACCACACAGATGTATCTATTGCCACTTATATGTGACATGAATCTCGTCAAAGGCCCTCCAAGTTTGCCTGGTAAACTTCTGAGGAGGGCATGTTTCATAACGTAGTGTAACCATGCCTCTGGCCCGCCATCATTCGTGCAGCATTTCCACATCTCTCCATGTTTCCCAGCAGTGATCCTCAGTCGGCAGAGGAATAAAAACTTGATTTCCCATAAGAAGGCTTGAAGTGACGTTCTTTGCTTCTCGATTAAAGGAGAAATCAAGCTGATTTCTGATAAAACTGCAGATTTTGCTACATCCAAGGAGACAACTTTCATTGTTGTTTTCAAACATGCAGTCACTTCCTGTTGTGTGTCACATTTGCAGCCCCCACCTCTGTCCCCAGGTTGGGTTGTTAAAGTTGGAGAGTTTTTGTGCATTGGGCTTCTTGTGCTTGAGTTTTTTGAGGTATATGAGAACAATCTCTTGATCTCCCACAATAACCTAATGAAATTCAATTAAAATATTTCAGTTTGAGGGCTTTTTTCACCATTTTTAAGTGAGGTTAAAAAAGATTATTTAGATTAATTACAGATCATAATTAATCAATGGTTTTTATTTTAAATCTCCTGACAGTACCAATATATTCCACATCCAACAAGGCAACATCCAATAGACAGTCTTAAGGACAGAAAAAGAATTAAAAAAGAAATGCCAGGTAGTTAGATAAATGCTTTTTTCAGAATTTTGAGCAAGAATGTTCCTGGAGTCAGTTTTGCTGTATTCAATGCAGGTTGAGAAACTCTGTGCTGGTGGTATTGACATTTCCCAGCACCCCCTCACTAACTGTATACATATTCTAAACATCTGCCAATGTTGATGTAATGCATGGGTATCAAACTAATCTTAGGAAAGCATGGCCTAATTGAGTTAGAATAACTGAATGTTGAACTAATGTACGGTGACTTTACTCAGTAAACACCAGATAAAGCAGATGTATATGTCATTCCGTCATGTGCAGCTGCAGCCGGACTTACTATCCTGACACTGTGCTGAAAGTCCTTAAAGGGCACCTCTAGTCATAAAATAGTAGTACTGGCATAAAGAGGAAGTAGCCGAGGCATACAGGGATGAACACAGCTTTAACTGAGGGTTGTGAAGGCAAACAAAGGTCAACTCTGACTGCCACTTACAAGCGAGTTGGATCAAGCAGTCGAACATTCAGATGTTCAGATGAGCATCAATTGCCCAACTGACTTTAACTTAGTTTTGCAAGGCTTCACCTTGCTCGACACAGCTTGTCATTCCTCTCGACATCTGTAAAGTTGGTGAAATTAATGAATTGGGCCCAAGAATTCCACCTAGACCTGACCCAAGCCCATGGACTTTCTCTCTGAGCTTGGCCAGACCCCATTCAACTCAACATTGTTCAACACTGTAGCTTCAGTGATTAAGGTTTTTATGTGCAAAATCCAAGTTGATTAATGGTAGAAATCTCTTCAGTTAATAATAAGACTGAACAGGAACCTTTTACAGCTTGGATTCAAAACTCAGAGCTGAGTCCAGACCTATAATAAAATCAATACAAAGGCAGGAATTGTACCTACCACATCACATCTTGTCCCATAGTGGCAGTAGGCAGGTGTGTTTTTCAAAAGGTAAAGCCTGTTCATTCATCCGTGTGTAAAAAGAGCATTGATCCTGAAATATTCCTGTAAAGGAGCCTCTGCTTTTCTAACCGAGCTTAAAAGGAGCAGGTAAAACATAAGAAATAGAGGTTTGGAATGTAAGTGTGACAGACAAACATCTTAAGGCGATTCAGTTTTCTTTTATGACTTTCTGATTTGCATTTGTGTTGGAAAAGCTTGATGTTCAAAATGAACAGGATCCAGAGAAAGGGCAGCCTGACTCAGAAAATGGAGGTGTTTGGTTTCACTCTAAGGTTTGATACCCTCAGGCTATTAAACCTCTTTCCCTCCTCTAGCGCGTGATGATTCCTTCAAACGACAGTGAAATATCATTACAGGTTCGGGTTGATGTTACCTCTGAATACTAAACTTTCTGTTTTGCAGGCACAGCCAAGCTCACCGGCATAGTCCCAGAGAAATACTTGTTCCCTCTGAGGCACACTGACATTTAAAACGCTGCATATTTTAGACTTGCATTACAAGTTTCTTTTGTATCACACACACACACATACCCATGCACAAAATTTGATGAAAGGTGATTTGAAGTGGCCATCTTTTTTTTTGAAAATTGATGTATAACACAAGATGAAAGAGATAGTAGCAGCAGAAGGAGATATCCTGCCATGTCTAAGAGGTACAAATACTGAATCTCCTTGTGATACCTCAGTGCTCTTAAAAGAACTTAAAAGTGGAAATTGGAGGATCAGCATTGAGTTGCTCCCACAGTGTGAGTGAACTCAGTTGTACAACCAGCATATCAAAGATGTCAGATCTATCCGACTGGTCAGGAGCTGCCTCTCAGTACACGACACAACAACCAACGAGTTGAGTAAAAGCAGTTGGGCGGCTCAAAACCAGATCACATCATCATCCCAACTTAAAACAGTATTGTTGTGAATCAGGTGAGCGGGGCACAGACATACAGACATGCTTTGCATAGTATAAATATCTCATTGTAATGCAGGGTTAGAGAGAGCAACGGACTTGTTCCTAAACGCCAATAAAGAGCAATTCAGGAGAACTTACTCTGTTTTCACAAGATCAAAAAGGACATTTAGGAACACAGTAGGCTGAAAGTCACAATTTGATATGATAACTAATTGAAAAAAACTTTTTCAGCATTGAGGAAAAAGCTGCAAAATGGAGTTCACATAATTCTGACTGTGTGGGTTTCATCCACTGGTCATCAGTCTGAGCTGATCTGAGGTTTCTGTTGGTTCCTGATGGGTATTTTATTAGCTCTTACCTCAGATTTACATCCCTCCACTTCAGGAAGTTGAGCTCTCAACTGACCTGTCACACATCATGCAGAGGCAAATGCATTTACAACTACATCCAGAGCATTGGTGTGAGAGTGCATGAGCACAGTAAGTTTGTCTCAGGTTGTCCTTTTAATTCATCATTGCAGCGACAGGGACAGAGGGCATGTGTGTAAGGCCTGTGCATTTAAGCTACACAGATGGATACGGAGGGGTCATCCTTCCAACACCGGCTCACCCGAACAGCGGTGCAGACACTTGCTGGGCTTTTGTTGTCACACAGCGTCTTTCGGCTCTGAACACTGTACGCTCATCATGACATGTAACAGCGGTCTCTTTACAAGCGTACACCATGGCACCGGAAATACACTGAACTACCGAACAACAAACATGCCCCAACACTTCCACAGCCCACCAAGTCCAACACAACAGTCCCGCCTGCAGCGGCCCCTTCCTGTGGGCCGTCACAATATTTACAGTGGCGGGCGCTGCGGCCACCGGCCGTTCGGGAGCTTTCCCGGTTTCCCCGATGGCCAGCTCGTCCCTGCCCCGATTAAATCAGATTTTCAATTTCATCTAGCGGGCCAGATATTATTGGAGACGGGTCAATTTTGGTCCGCAGGCCGTTATTTGCCGACCACTGCTTTACAGCCTGGTTGCAAGAGTCATATGGTCTGGTACTGATCCACGATCTGGTGGTTAGGGAGTTTTGCTTTAAGGTAAAAAAGACATGCACAAACACAGGCACACAGTTTCTGTTTGAAGATTACTACCCTTCATGGCATTAATGCTTTGCACTGGAACAAATCACAGCACTTGCACATTAAGGGAATTTCTCTGTAAGCCATCAAACAAAGCCAACTCAAGAGCTGATGAATAACTCTGATTAGCTGTCACTGAGGTAAAAAGGTTTTTGTTCTCAGCTGAAACAGGTAATTTACACCCCATGATTATAAATGCATAAGACAATATTGCTTGATTTTTCTTTTTGGGTGGCTTACTCTTGCTCTTCTATAATAACAGAAAAGTGCCCTGGTCAATGCAGACATATTGTTATGCAATAACATGCAATAGTCCTTTGGATCTTATACTGTTCTAAATCCATTAAAATGGAGAACTAAGTGTGATCAAGACTTGATTCTGTCTTGAAGCATAATTTAACATAACCTTGATGATAAAATGGACTGAATAGACTTCAAGAAACAGCAGAAACCTGAATGTTTTGTGATCTGCTATTACTGTCAATTAAGACGCATCCGTCAGCACACAATCATTTCACAGAATATAGTCCAGCTTCATTCACTACACACAACAGCTTGAGAGTTGCATGTTCCTCTGTTCAAGCCCTGAGTAAAATCATTAAATAGTCATGGGTGCTGAACTGAGCTAAAACATGCTGTGCTGGACCATTCCTGTCTCAAAGCTCACCCCACCCTCCACAGGGGTCGACTGAAGTTCAAGGGTGCTCTTTGGACCAGTTTAATGTCACCACATGCTAGTTTCAACAACACACTGAAACTCTCACACGCACACATCTTTACCTCACTTTCACCCTTGCATGGTTGTCCTCATGACGTCGGTTCACATCACAGTCACTGAGCAGTTTGATCAATCGCAAAAAGTGAAGGGGGTTTTCATTTTCCTTGGAGGAGACTGTAACTGCCTGGTGTGTTTTAATGAATAACAATTTAATGTTGATACTGTATACTTGACACTTTATTATTCACAGAGCTTTGTTTATCTTCTCCCAGTCAATCCATGCAGTTAAAAATGAAGAGCACCAATATTAAAGCAGGTCAAAAAATACTTTTCATCAGGTTTCCAGATTCATTCATTGTATCTTCAATTTATTTTTCCAAATTAAATTTTTACCAATGTGGTCACAATTTTAGTATACCTAATACCAAACACAGAACTACTGCACAGCTTTTAGTGCTTCATTAGGTAACTTTGTAAATGTCAGAGCAAAGATGTTTGTGGATGCCCTTAAAGGTGTACAGGAGCAATTTGAATTTAATTCTTTTCTTAGTCGAGAGCCAGTGGAGCCGCTGCAGGATGGGGGTGATGTGATGGTGGGAGGGGGTGCTGGTGATGATGCGGGCAGCTGAGTTTTGGACAGTTGGAGTTTATGGATGGACTTATGGGGAAGGCCGAAGAGGAAAGTGTTATAATAATCCATCCGGAAGGTGTCAAGCATATGGACAAGAATGGAGGCACTGTGTGGAGTGAGGGAGGGGTGGGAACAGTTGATGTTACGGGAGTGAAAGTCAGCAGACCAGGTGATGTTGTTTATATGAGACTGGAAGAAGAGTGTGCTGTCGAGGATGACACCCAGACTCTTAACCTGAGGGGAGGGGAAGATGGAGGAGCTGTCAAAGGAGAGGGAGAAGCTGTCAACTTTACATTAGAAACACATTGACTGATTTTTGTGTTTTCAGGGCACTTTCTGCTTTTTAAAATGTGAAAAACTGCCTATCCGTGCAATGCTCATATACCCTTGAGAAATTCTTAAACCTGCATCATTTTCTTTCATCAATACATTTTAAGAACTTCTTGAATTATTAGGGAAATTATGAAAAAGTATTTATTTATTTTTTTTACATTTTATTTTTTGCTGTGTTGTGATTGTAGATTACATTTTTCCTTAAGTAATTGTATTTGTTGTTATCTTTTATTCTTGTGTTTTTTACTGTTGTGTTGTGTAGTTTATTCTTTTTTATTTTAATGTACTATTATTATTATTTTAATTATTATTATTATTATTGCTTTTTTTTGCACTTGAAGGCCACTACATTAGGAATAATAAGGTACAAAAACTCAACTGGATGAAATAGTGTGAAATTGGCCAGTTTATTTTTATTTTTTTACTATATTTGGCGATTTGATTTGTGTTTTAGTTAAATGATTATTGATTTTCTTAATGCTGCAGGGACAGAGACATAACATATGGATTAATGTTCTAATTTTTAGATTTTTAAGATTATTAGTGACCATTTTTGTGCCTTTATTGACAGGAGAGAGACAGTGCGGGGATAGGCTTGTGAAGGGAGGTGAGACAGAGCAGGGGGAGGACACTCTGCAAACAGGCCAGATTTGAACCTGGCTGGCAGAAGCATACATATGGGTCATGCGTGATTGCTTGCCACTCTGCCAAACCACCACCTCAATTAATGTTAATGTGATTAATAATCATGCTTTTTATTCTTATTAGCTGGTTGAGAGATCACACACATTCCTTCAGCGCTACAACTATCAGAGCTTACAGCAGTCGGACATAAACCCCAAACCCCCTCAAACATGGGATTACTTCCCCCGACTTCATCCTCTTCTTTTTACCATCCCATCCATCAGCGATGCTGGCTGACAGGTAATACCAGAACATTAGCTGTTGAACATGTATCTGTTGCAGCAGGAGCAGCAGGGGAATGTAGACAGACATCTGATCTGTTGAAAATGCTACCATTTTGGATGACTGATCTGGGTCGTTAGTATGAAACTCAAGATTGACTGGGCAGCTGCTGTTGCAGAACACTGTGGCATGACTTGTGCTACATCACCTTATTTAGTTACAAGGAACTGAAATAATATGATGGTAGTTTGCCTTGTCTACCCTGGAGAGACGGGTAAGAAGTCATATCCGTCTTCATTTCTTACAGTATCAAGCTGCAAGTATTGTCTCTGTTTAAGAGGAGGGCCTGAGATAAAGAGTTGAGAGCATCAGGTGAGACGGGCAGAGCACAGAGCTCAGGGCAGAGGAGGCTCCTGGACATCCATCTCTGGATTCAGGATTCACAGAGTGCTGACAGGTCCAGGTCCCCTTGCACCGACCTCTGGACTGTAACCACAAATACCAAAACAAACCAATAGCTGTCACTCAAGAAATACCAGTGGAGTCACAGGAGATTGAAAAATAGGGTAGTTGTTAGCAGGAATGTGTGTATCAGAAAATGGAGAAAGTGAAGGATCTAGTAAGATATCAGCCATTTTTAGGAAACACAGAGCACCAGAAAAAAAAAATATTCTTGCTACTGAAAAAGTTGTAGCAAAATATTTTGGTGATGTAAGAACAAACCCTTGGAAAATAATCTAAATTTACTTGTATTACAGCAAGTTTTTCAACACTAATAGAGGAACTATTTCCATGAATCTATACACTCAAATATATTCACTCTTAAGGGATAGGAATCAAAAAACAGTTCTAGCTGCAAACCAGTACAAAATAGTTTGAGAAATCCATTTTCATTATTCATGTGCCTAAAAAACAATGAGATAATGCTCTGTCAACCAAAGAGTCAAAAAGTAATCATGGCAGACAGGAGACAGAAAAAGCCAAAAGGAGATGTCCACAGCTAATTTTTTATGAATTACCGAGCCTGAAGGGTGTTTTATTTTGAAGGGATGAACAAATCTTAGCATATCCCTCTGTGCAGTTTGAGTGTGCAGACTTTACTCTCTGGCTTAATGTCTCCATTACCATTGTGATTACTGGAAAAGTACAATCTAAAATAAATTCTCTACTATACATTTAGCTCATGGACTCTTTCACTTGATCTTTGAATGTAGTTGTCAATATATCTGACTCTGAACTTGACTCTGTGAGTAACAAGAGATTCAAGAGTACTCAGCGTGGAGGGATTTAGTTCATGGATAAAAACATAAAAAATAGCTATCAGTTACCAGAAACATCAAATCAGCTCAGACCAATGAATGAAGCTTCATCAGAATTGTATAAACACCATTTTACAACATTCTCTTCCTTAAAGGTGAAGAGGTTAGATTACTCATAGTTACCATCTCATCTGGTGGCTCTCAGATGACTTGGTTCCTACATATCATTGCTAGACAGCTGATAAAATCAGAATGGGTCCTCATGAATGTCTCTTTATTGGGGCTTAAAAACAAGCCTATTGCACCATGTACGTCCTGCGTTATGCTTGGTCTGGTCCAGGGCAACTTTTCCTCACCTTTTTTTTTCTGTTAAGGGACACTCAAGAAATACAAAAAGCCTCACGTCACCCCAATCACAATGTCATTCAACATTCCTCCTGCCAACTATCACCAACTTAAACAAGTAAGATGTTGTTATTGTTTTATTTACAACATTGCTGTAAATTACGAATAGCAGGTAGCCAGAGTCAGGTAGCTAACCTTTATAGTAAATCTCTGGACATGTTGCTAATTTCAAGATTAATAACCTCCACCATGGAGGTTGTGTTTTTGCCAGGTTTTTGTCTGTCAGGTTTTTGGTAGAATTTTCAGGGAATCTTATTCATGTCCCAAGTGTGATCAGGTTTGGTGGTAATCTGGTTCTAGATGAGGATCCAGGGATTTTTTTTTGGGGGGGGGGGGGGGGGGGGGGATTTGTCAACATCCCAAGAAAGGACACTTCTTGCTGATAAGTTGGCTAAGAATGCCGAAAATTCCCTGGCGCGAGGTCCGAGTTGTGAATGCTGTTTGCCTTTTGAACCTAAATGTTATACTGAAATGCTTGCTTTTTCCTTCACACCAAAGTCACTTGTCCAACTTAAAAGGTATTCTTCATGAAAAGAAGATAGGAAAAATGAGACAGTTTCTCATTTATTTAACTTTTATTCAACCAGGAAAAGAAACTCATGGAGTGGCCTGGCCAACATTGGCAGCAGCAAGATCCTGATCTCAGTGGGATTTATCTGGTTAAATAAAGGCTAAATAAAATAAAATAAAAAGATTAACAGTTACTTACAATAACAAAGGCAATACATAAAAATTCACATAACATTAATAACACTTAAAATTTAACAAGTACTATTCTTAACATAAATAATTGCTTAACAAGATTTACTGTGATAAAAAAGACAAAAAAATCCATAACATTATCTACTTGATTGGAATTTACATATATTCAAGGCATCCCCAACAAAGCCAGAAGGCACCCCGGGTGCTCAGGCACCCCTGTTGAGAGAGGTTGATCTAGAGAGTGGATTAATTTTGGACAAAAATATGCAGACAGCCCAACCTGCATCACCTTTAGCTGTGTAGTTACAAGTGTCATTATGCTGCAACATTTGTTGACGCCGCATGGTATCAGACATCAGGAGAGCCATATGTTTTCTGCTGACACAGTCAACAAATTTCCTTCAATCCAGAAAATATAGTGATAATGGGAATCAATAAAAGTTGGCTCTATAAGCAAAATTATTTAAATGATGGGACTGGTATAAATAAAATGCATGACTGCACAGGAATAAGCAAAGAGCCTTAAGAAACAAGTATGAGGAAGATATAAAAACACCTAAATCCGTCCTCAGGATTTCTATATGCTGGTCAAAGTTTAAAACCTTGGTAAAGTCAGGGGGTAATCTCTTTCGTTTGACATCCTGACACTGACTTGTCCAAGAGGTAAGGAAGTTTCATTCAGACACTAATGTGGATAACTGAGTTCTGAGACCTGCAGTGTGAGGCAAAGGAAGATTACTAAGACGGATATGCTCTGAAGCAAGAATGCCTCAAGAAGTAGCTGCACCCCTGAAAGGCTTCACAAATGGGCTCCCAGTGAAATCTGCAAATGCTGGACCTGCAGCGTTAGTGCTAGTTTCCTTAAAGGTTCCATGTCCTCATGATGTTTCATCATTTGCACAAAGTCTTAGATGTCTATTAATCAAAGATTTGACTTTTGGTTGAAATAAAATAAAAATTTGACTCTGTAGAAATCAGATGCAGCTCTTCTTCTACACCCTTTGGAAACGCTTCGATAAGAGAGGGCGAGGAGGTACAGGGGGTTATCAATTCACTAAGAGGGTCTCCATTGAGAGACATGTAGCCATTAAAACACATTTAATGGTTATGGAGAGTTTTTATATATTTTCATAATTACTAAAAACAATACATGTATGAACAATTTAGTTTAAATTTACAATGGACCACATCATTACCTGTCCTCTGGAGCCCCCCTGACACCCGAGGCCCCAGAAAACTTCCCCTTTATTCTTGCTTATGGGCACTGAAGCACAATATGTTCAGGCAATTCTGTGCAGAGAAACTTTCAAAATTGTCACTAGTATTTTAGAAGCAGAGTCAATTAAAATAGAGGAACATGAAATAGACTATCTGCAGCCTTAATGTGTTTATCTACAAAATAAAAAAATCACCATGCAGGTCTTCAATATGAATATCATGTTTTCCATTTAAAATGTGTCTTCTTCTCAAGAGTTTCCCAAAGTTAGTCCTTTAATGCATTTATTTTTACCTGCCTGTATACTTAAGTGTGACGATAGTGTTTGTGTTTTTCTCTGCTCTCAATCCAATGCCCTGAGGTCTTCCTGGCAGAGCAGCAAAGACAAATTGGCCCGAGAGCTTTGAAAACATCGCCCCTTACAAACAGGGCAAATCAATAACGTCTCGGCCGAGGGAGTCACAAAGGCAGGCTGACTCAGCAGTCTGAGCAGTCTAGAAGAAAAGGGGGAAGAGGAGCAGGATTGAAATTATTTTTCTATAAGAGGTAAACACAATGGTGGTGTGGAGAACTCTGGGGGCGCACTGTTAAGCATGTTTATGAGTTTCTGATAGAGGAGCAGGGATGTGTGCATACAAGTTGAACTTTAAGATAATGTTACTGCTCTCTTTGGAGCCTCTATTGAGCTGTATTGGTCTCTTTTTCTGGGTCATGTAAGTAGGAGGACTGGCAGTTAAGGATATCAGATTTTGGACTGGTGAGATAATTGAGGGAGGAAGAACATCTCAGAGCAGGACAGCTTCCTTGAGGCGTAGCTAGGAGGGGAGAGAAAAGAGCAGGGCAGAAGGGGCAAAGCTGTAACTGAGCTGATTATTGGTAATGAAATGCTTTCTTACTTCTATTTTGAGCATTGCTAAAGCCTCTGTCAGTTTATCTTCAAAAACCAAAAATATTTAACATTTCAGAAAGAGGAATGAATTAATTCAATTTCTTATATGTGGCAAGTGTGGTATATTAAAACTACTTGTAAAAAAATGATTTAGTCATGACAAATATCTGTTGGATTGAGAAAGTGTAATGCTGCGTTCACACCGCAAGTGACCCAGCTACCAAAATCGCATTGCCCTCTGATGCAGCGTCGCACGTCCATAAATACCTCATTTTGGTCGACGTTGCCATCGCTCGGTGACGTCACGTCCGCTCGAGATTCACCGCGATCATATCATATATCACATAATAGGATGTATAAGTGGACATTATTCCAGCTGTATCCTTTTCATTCACTTATCAAACACAAAACACTGCAGCTGATGCCCTGCAGCAGCATTATCTGTGAGTTTCTGGTGGTCCGTCTAGGCGGAACTAATGTCCTCACTGACTAATGTTTCCCACATGGACATAAATTGTTCCTCTGTAGTCCACAAGCACCGTCACACACACACACACACCGCTGATTGGCTGTTGCTGCACAGCCACGCATGACATCGTCTGAAAAGATCAACTTTTTTTTACTTTGACATCGCGCCACAAGCTATGTGGTAGTGTGAAAAGCAGCTGTCGCATCGCGGGAGGGCTAGCCCCGCCCCAGCGCGGCTGTACATTGACTTTGCTTGGAGAGTGATCGCCGAGGTAGTACAAGTAGCATAAGGTGTGAACGCAGCATAAGTTTGTGGAGGTTAAACTATAAAAATCCATTTCACCTCAGAGACCAAGGTTGCTTTCCTCCAATGAAGATGTACCGTGCACAACACTGACTGTAAACTTTGACTTTCAATGCAGGAGTTGTCATCTTGTTGTGTAATACAGAGTGAAGGAAATGCTAATGGATTCTCTTCATGGCAAAATGCAATGGACCCCTTTCCATGATTCAATAAAATGTTAAATGTCAAGTTCATTGCTAAATGTCAGATGGTAATAGCCTGTTTAGAACATCCTCAGTGCATTCATGTGGAGGTGAAGCGTGTGTAAACACGGTTCAATGTAATAAAAAGTGATGAACCAAAAATGTATTTAAGAAAAAAATCACCATGTATAGCAACAACTCTAAATAAAGAAGGATGCCAGTATCTCAGGCTTCTCTCTCCACCATGTGGTGATAAAAATTGAGCAGGACTGTTGACAGTGTGAGACTACTCTCTGCACACAGACTTTATAGCAGCTGTCTGCGCTGCTGAGAGCTAAGATGAGCCGACCGGGATGAATATATTTCTCCCACCTGGTGAATGTCTCAAATGTCATTTAAAGCTATTGAATGTCACAGAGACTGTTGGGCTGACTGCCACCTCACAGCACCATGATGTCAATTTTCCTGCTCCTAAAATTGTGTGTATTTGATTTTTAAATATCACACTTGTTTATATATATATATCTATATATATCTATATATATATATATATATATATATATATATATATATATATATATATATATATATATATATATATATATATATGTATATATATATATATATACATATATATACACATAACTATGTATTGATTACTCAATTACAGTCAGAGAACTAATCTTTGTTTAACACTAATTTTAAGTATTTAAGCCTGACCATTGAGCTTAAGTTCCTATCTTTGCCTTGTCTTTGAAATCCTGTTAACATTTGCTGTTAAAAGTTATATTAAAATATGATGTTTGCAAATTAAAATATCTGACTTGTATGTCTCTAAAGCACAGAAATGAAAATACTAATATTTAGAAAATGAAAATGGGTTATTTTTCGGCTATTTTGTTGTGAAGTACAAAACAGGCTAATAACATAATTCATTACAAAATGAACCGAAACAAGACAGCACCCATAAAGCACAAACCTTGGGTGCTCAAATATTGCTGTTGCACTTTTAAAGCAATAGTTCCAAGATGGAGTTAAAATTATCTTGACAGTTATTTAGCAACATATACCAATGCTGATTCTGATCAGTCATTGACTGTCTTAACAGTTTTCACTCTGCCAAGTACATTCACACATTCAAGTGTAAGTTGGTGCACAAGTTAATATCATAGCAAAGTAGGGCAAATGAAATAAGGCTTATATACAAATATTTAAAATGTATACAAGCACAAAAACACAACACAAATTGTTTAGTTGGACTCTTAACCCGTAAGTTATAAATGTTGTCAATACATATATGTTTGTAGATAGATAGATAGATAGATAGATAGATAGATAGATAGATAGATAGATAGATAGATAGATAGATAGATAGATAGATAGATAGAAGGATATGTAGTCTAACCAAACATGGTATAAACATATACTTCAGCTAATTTCCCCATCAATCCACAGTAAATACACTTCTATAAACACGTGTGAACACTTTGACTGTCTTTTTTACTACAAACAGGTGAATTCGATTTTAACACTGCAGAAAGAGTAATTCACAAAACACAGAAGTCCATTGTTTCAATGTTTAAAAAAACAAACTCAAAAACATTACACTTCGGAATAAAAGTACCTACTCTCAAAAAGGAAAACAACACTTTCTGATGTGGATCTATTTTGACATTTGAGAAGTGTTGTCTTAAAGCTGGGGTTGGCGATTTTGGAAAACTAGCATGAATTTGAAAGTAGCATCTCCTCAGGGCTCCGCCTAGCCCCACCCCCCGCTCACATGCACGCGCGCAGCCGCTATATCCAGAAAACTGATTCAACTCCAAACCCTCAGCACAACGTGTTTGTTTCACACTACATTAAGTCATGTCTCAGTCAGCACGAAGAAAACACCAAACAAACATGTAAAGTCAGTTAGTACTCACAGCCGATGTTGATCGGGGTATAGGTAGTTCCTCTGACATTCTCCACATAGCTGTCAAATCTCCTGTTTTGGCCATGAAACTACCGTATTTTCTCCTCTTTTCTCCCGTCCTCCTATATCAGTATTCTCCTGTAAATCTCCCGTGTGACGATACAATAATAAAAGCATTCCTCTGCCTCTCCAAACTGAGCTCTGTCTCTAGCCTGAAGGGGGCGGTAATGCTCCAAAATGATGGATGCCAACCACCGAAGAAGAAGAAGTCTCGCGAGAACTGCCACCTGCAGTAGCATGGATGGCAGTTCTCGCGAGATTAGAGCCAACAGCGGAACAAACTTAGAAAAATAAAGAATTTATTTTAGATTTCTTGTACATCTGTCTTAAATGTGAGGGATACTGGAGCTTGGTTGGTGTTTTGGGACGGCTCACAGCGGACTTCCCTTATTTTCAAAGACAAAACTTGAAAGGTAAGCATTCTCCAGCGGAGTCTGTGCCTTACACGCTACATGCTACACGCACTGTCTGTGCACGCCGGGAAAATGCACGCGCAGCAGGCTCGCAGAATGGCGACGGGATTTGATTGGTGTAAAAACAGGTATCCCTGCAAGATTATTGGTTGGTGTTTTCCCTGTTTTACTCCTGCTGTAGATAGCAGATATTTTTCGCTCTGTTTTAAGAACATATTATGAGTTGACTACCATCAGGTCATAAAGACCATTTTAACCAGTATTTCAAAAAGTTTATCTAAATCAAATCGCCAACCCCAGCTTTAATGAGTATATGCAGATTTTGCTGTGTATTATCATTTTCTACGATACAGAGAGTAAACAATACTCATGGATCTTATTACAAACATTATTTTTAAAACATGTTTTTGTCTGCCAGTAGGTGTTTTGCAAGAGGCTATTATAATGAACTACCTCTTTGCCTAAAGTTGCCTTACCACCCCTCAAAAAACAAACAAACAAACAACTAACACACATCTCAGTTACACAACCTGATCAAATGAGCTCTTCGTTTGTAATGCAGACTTCAGGGGTGCTGACGCTGATTATTTCTCAAATCTTCAAATGAATGCCTGATGCCACGTTCACCCACCTGCTGCTAGCCAGACCTCTATTTCTGCTTTCAATCAATACAGCTGTAGGATAGTTCTCACAGTCTTTTTGTCTCCGGATTGAAGAAATCAGAGGGTCTGCTTCAATCCCGCCTCACAAGCCCCTCCAAAGCAAACAGTGTGGGTGACAGCTGGAGCTAGCCATGGAGACAAACTTCATTCCCACTGTTTGATTCTGAGACTGAAATACAAAACACACAAAGATTACAGCTCGCCATGGAACAGAGATGTTGTAAAAAAATATATACTTGTCTGCACTCACAGGGAGGCTGTTAGACTGCAAATCTACACTTGTTATTTCAACTACACAACTTGTGCCAAAAATCTCCCCTTGTAGGTTGTGAAAGCAAAATGAGGGCTACGAGGCTGGAATGGAAACCTGAAGCTAAAGTATTACTTTAATCCCTTCTCCAGCTGCTCTAACTTTGTCTCATCACAATCAGAATTTGTTTTTATTGCCAAGTATGCGACAAGGAATTTGTTCCACTGGTTGTCAAAGGAGAACAAGAGGCTCATTGAAGTCTTAACCAGCCGGGGCAGCTCACCTTTACTCTTGTATAATCCCTTAAACTGAGAGCAGAGAGGAGATATGAGGTGGCTCAAAGTTCTGATACAGACACAATTACCAGTTCTGATTTTGTGGTCATGTCATAAGAGCTGTTATGCAAAGCTTCATAATATAATAAGAAAGAAGTTAAAGAGGAACTGGAACAATCGATCTCTTAGTTGTGATGTTTTGTTTTCTTCAGAGAATAAGCTAAATGGGTGAGAAATAGAAGAAAGTGGGACAGAGACAGAGGTTGACACAATGCTTCTGGTATGATCATCCTTAAAACAAGTTTTATATATTAAAGATGTGAAAAAAAGTTTGTCCCCGACCCCAAATTAAACAGGAGAAATGTCTGACCATGATGAAATAAATATGGACTATGACGCCTCTTATATAACTTTTTAAAATAACATTTAGAGTCATAATGTCATTTTTGAAGCATCAAAGTGACTATGGCAATGCACACACAGTCTGAGGGATCACCTTGAATGTAAAATAAGCTTTTTTGGAACAAGTTGTTCAAGTACTTAGGACTTTTTTATTTTTTCTAAAATTTTCAAAGATGCTTAAAGACATAACAAACTTTAAAGCCAGAGGCTTTAAAGTATGTGTTCACAGAAGTGGATGTCATGATCCTGCTTTTTGGTTTAGTTAAATTACCCATTTTTTGTTTATGTTTTGTGTCTTGTACTCCCTGGTTTTTTATTTTGAAAATCCACTGGTCTTTTCTTGTTTCTGTAAGTTTTGCTTCCTGTTTTGCACTGTCATACCTGGACTGCATCTCAAAGCTCCAAACTTTCATCCTCGCCTCCTCCACTTGCATTGTTCACTTGCGCCTTAGTCCGGCCCACCAGAGATGCATGCCAAAGACGAGAGGAAATGAAGAGAGGAGAGAGGAAACGAGGAGATTCAATTAAGAGAAATGAGACGTCCTCTCCTCTGGAGCATTGCATAAAGCAACATCTTTTAGTGATGACGGTGTCACAGCTGGATACGCCGGTCCTGAGTGCACAGGAGAAACTGAATTAAGGAAAATAATGTAAACTCCAGGGCGCTTGATCGTGGTAACTTCATATTCACTTTTGTACATGAATGAAAAAGAAAACTGTCACATCTTCCCAGGCCCAGATTGATAGGAGTTTCTAACTGTTATAATGCGGCCACTTGTGTACATAAATAATGTGTTTATTCTGCTATAAGCACTTAAACCCCCCTCTCTGCGCACTTATATAGAAAAAGATGTAAAGGCCTGAGATAACAATGTATAATTCACCACTTACTCTCCTTATTTTAGCTTGGTTGGATCAGGAACTACAAACGTCATAAAACATGCTTCTCATTAATGTGCATTATAATCTGCATGACCCTGGGGTCTATTGAGGGCCGATATGTGTCAATGAGCATCTCTGTCACCTACTTACTTTTTAGGGTCCTCGCCCAAAGGGAAGGACCTCTCTTCGGGCAAGGACCTTATTGTTCCTGTAGCGTTTCTTTTTTCTTATTATTCATAGCGACATTTAAACCCTAATTTGACCCCCTAAACATGCTCAAAAACTCACCAAAACCGGCACACACCTCCGCGATGCCAAAAAATTTTATAAAATGGAAAAACTAAACCCCAGCACCCCAAAATGTGCTCTCTAGCGCCACCTGGAAACACTAAAATGGACCTCACAGCCACTAGGAATGTAGTAGAGAAATGAAACCAATGTCAAAATGTTCATCTCATCAAGACTCACAAATCTTGTGCTGATACCCCTGACCTATCTCAAACAGGAAGTCGGCAATTTGCCCTTCAAAATAAAATTTCAGGTGAAAAATATGCTGGATGAGAAAATTATCTTCTCCGATACTGTAAATGGTATCAGCTTGAAATGCGGACAGATGACAGAGGAGACATTGATGAACAAAAGTTGTGACGGGATTTGTTGTTGCTCAAACGGTTTCCGAATTATGAGCCCTCAAAATTTGTGAACCCCAGAGAAGCCCTTCCTGCCTCCCCTATCAAATGAATAGGAGAGGAAATCTCAGAATCGGACATCCTGTGACAGTTGGGCATGTACAAAGAAAACAATAACTCCTATGGATTTAAAAATGACACGGTTGGATTCCTGACCAAATTTCACATAAAATGGTCATATTTTTGGAGAGATTAGGTCAAAATTGTGGCAACTATGAGGAGTTGTTTAAAAAAGTTTCCACTTGGAGCGCAGGCCCTCAGAGTGATGGAATTCTAATCTGCACTTGATCTTCACAGCTGATGACGTCACTCACTGATTGACAGGTTCACTACAGCTGTTCTATGACACAGAAAAACTAAAGCAGGGTCTATCTGTGATCAAACTGAACCCCAAAAATACCAAAATAAGAAGACCCACAAATCACGCGCTGACATTACTGACCTACCTCAAACAGGAAGTCGGCAATATGCCCTTCAAAATAAAAGCTCACTCAATAATCCTCACTTTGCACAATGATTTGACACCCCAATAAATCTCACAGCCAGACCAAAACATGCACACATGCCAAATGATGTAAAAGAACTCCTAAAATGATAAAAAATATCCCAAACATGCCAAAATGTGCTCTCTAGCGCCACCTATGGTCAAAAAACACTAAAATGGCTGTAACTTCCTCTAGGAATGTAGCAGAGAGATGAAACCAACATCAAAATGTTTCTCTCATCAAGACCCAAAAATCTCAGGCTGACACCCATGAAGTCCAATTTGGGGGGGCAGTGCACCCTCGTGCCCCCCCATGACGTCGGCGCTGCAACAGACACCCTGTTACACATTATCATTGTACTATGTCCCTTTGTCTCTTATAAATATGGGGTGCTGTTTATAATACAGCTCACTGAAAAAAAATGTAATGATATGAATGTAGTTTTTATACATTTTGGTACTTTCTGTTACTGCAAGAAACAATGTGCATGTTTACTAACTATTTAGTTGTGCTTGAGAAATTTATACATAACATTTATATATTCATATTAATATTTACAATTTATATTTAAAATTAACATATATATTGAACAATTTCATTTATATTAAAATTTAACATTTATGTTTTTATCAAGTATTTATATGAAAAATGTATTTTTATATTAATAATTAATATGTGTTTATATTTAATGTTTACATTTATATTCAGCATTTACGTGTGATATTAAGTATTTACATGGAGGACACATACTTTTTCATCTCAAATTTGTTCTTCTTTGTTTGTTTGTTTAAAATTAAAGCCAAATGTCAACTCTTTTTGCCAATAGCTTCTTTGTCATGTGACCAATCATCCTAAAATCTATCTTGGAAAAAAACAGTAAATCAGAACAATTGGACACATCTATTTTCTTATCTAGAATTTGTCCTCCAAAACTTTTCATGTTTAACTTTTAAGCAACATCTTCTTCACAAAATTATCTCCAAACTTTACATTCCATTTAATTGTTAAATAACAGGAATTGTTATCTTCATTCTTAAAACAGATCTGTACTTCACAAATAGTTTTAACAATATATTTTAAAGTAGGGATGGGAATCAAAAACCAATTCCAGTTGAGAATCGCTAACAGCTCCATTAAAGTCATCATGAGTCTTTTGCTAATTCCCTTATCAATTCCTTCCACTGACAGAGTTCAGAAGCGCCAGAATTGTGGCTTCATTTTTCACAAAAGCCGCCTGCTGCACAACCTTAAATGAGTGGAAACACCAGCAGCTTGCCAAAGTTATCTATGCTGTGACGTGTGTTTGACATTGTTGACACTGAAAATCTACAGGCCAACATTTGCTCACGGAATATCTGCAGGAATCAATAAGGGAATTGTTAAAGAATTGGATCGATGAGCAGGATTGTCAAGAGCACTTGTATCAATAAAATCTTATCACTTCCCATCCCTTCTTTAAAGACTCTTTATTTGCACAAGGGAGCAGGACCACGCCACAAACCACACCTCCAATCAGCTGACTAGACTACTTATACTCGACCATCCCTCATTACTCAGTTTGTCCCTGACTCTTAAACCCACACTTCTCTTTCAACAGGTTTTTCCTTTTCTCCACTCAGCTTCTTGCCCACCTAATCCTAGGTGGGGGTCAGTGTTGTGTGTAACGCATTAGAAAGTAACGCGTTACAGTAACGAAACTACTTTTTCGGGTAAAAAGTGAAGTAACGCGCCACTGTTGAAAATTTGGTAACGAAACGTTCCTTTTTTAAGGCAGCGCGACGTTACATTTCCCTCGGACAGACCTGACACTGAAGCTGCCTTCTCAGCTGCTCGCACAGACACGAACAGCGTTGCCAAGTCCGCTCGTTATAAGCGTCTAAAGGCCGAAAATCTCGTGAGTCACGGCCACAGGTCGTGTTTTTTTTGGGCTTGTTTCTAGACGTGATGTTGCTTCTTGGGGCTCTTAAGTCTGTGTGTATCCCCCTGAATATCTTCCAGCTCCTAACATAAAGGAAAACACGACTGCGGTGGGTAGTTTGTCCGCTTCCTCGTTTCCTGGTTATATGCACGCCCCCAAACACAGTCACGAACATGGCGCATGCTCCAGAGCCAAAGTTGCCAGGTCTGCTTGTTATAAGCGACGGTCTTTTCTTGAATAGATACTTAGCACTGTGATGTTGAAATGTAATGTAGACGAAAATTAACACACTTTGTGTAGACTTATCTTTTTAAAAAGTAGTATATCACATTAGGATAGGAAATAGCTGGAGGTTGCTTATTTTGGGCTTATTTTTATTGACCAGGTTGCTTATTTCAGAGGCAAAATGTGGAAACACTGGGCAGGAGCTCTCATTCCACAGGGTATGTGACATTTTGTAAAATAAAGAGCACAAAAAACTGTTATGTTCTCTGTAGTAGAACTTTTTGTAGGCCTTCACATTTAGGAATAGATATGGGGTTCTGTCCATGATCAAGCCATGTAAAAGTAACGGAAAAGTAACTTGAGAAGTTACTCTTCATAGAGGGTAACTAAGTAAAGTAAAGAGTTACTTTTTTCAGAAGTAACGAGTAACGAGCAAACACTACTTTTTAAAAGTAACTTCCCCAACACTGGTGGGGGCCAAGATCAGGTAGGGCAGAACACGATGAGACGGTACCCCCACACGCCGAGTCTCCCTCTGCCAAGCTTCTGACGTTCTTCCAGACGGTGCTCCTCTCAACATGCTGTATCTCATGTCACAAGTTCATCATCGTCATTCCTCAGATTCTTATACATTCATTAAACCTTCAAACACACATTTGTGGTGTGGTCCTTGCTAGTGAAATTGTCTTTGGGACAGGGTGTTGTGAAGCCAAACTTGTCCACCCTGTTAAAGTGAAATATCAAGAAAAGCAGAATGTCCTGTAGCTTGTATCAGAGAAATAAGCTATTTTCCCATAGCTGGGGCAGTGGTTGATGGTGCCAGGGCCTGTCCGTTTGTAGGACGCCCTGAACACTGCATCTCTGGGGACCACTGCTGCTCCGAGATCCCCTTCAGTTTAGCCTGGGACTGTGACAGACCCAGTTTCCGTGTGTGGCCACGTGGAGGCACTGCAGGGGTCTTGGTGGTGGAGAGGCTGTGGACAGTTGGAGAAGATGTAAACCATCTCCTCCTTTGTTCACCCTGTTAGAAGACAGAGCAGCAGCAGTGAGCACAGTGACCAGCAGGAAGTACAAAACACTGAGGCAGCAGCACAAACCACCAGGTCACTACGGCACAAACCACTGCACCAGACTCTCCACACACCCTGTGTGCATGCACACCCACACACCCCAGTCACACCCCATTCACACACATTCACACACATTGACTCACATTCGCACACATTCACTCTCACATTCACACACATCCATTCGCACATTTACACACATTCATTCGCACATTCACACACATTCAATCGCACATTTACACACATTCATTCGCACATTTACACACATTCATTCGCACATTCACACACATTTATACACATTCACACACATTTATTCGCACATTTACACACATTTATACACATTCACACATTCATTCGCACATTTACTCACATTCATTCGAACATTTACACAATTATTCGCACATTTACACACATTTACAGACATTCACACACATTAACACACATTGACTCGCACATTTACACACATTTACACACATTCACGCACATTCACACACATTGACTCGCACATTTACACACATTCGCTCTAACATTCATAAACATTTACTCTTTCCAATTTTTATTTCTATTTTGGGACATTGAGACATTACAACACCTCACAAAACAACATATAACATCTATTTTTTTGTGGTTTTTTTCTATTTCTTGGACATAAAGACAAAACATATCACAACACAGAACAACATATAATATCTATTTTTTTTGTGTTTTTTTCTATTTTTTTGGACATAAAGACAAAACATCTCTACACAAAACAACATATAACATCTATTTTTTTGTGTTTTTTTTTTTTTGGACATAAAGACAAAACATATCACAACACAGAACAACATATAACATCTATTTTTTTGTGTTTTTTTCTATTTTTTTTGACATAAAGACAAAACATCTCTACACAAAGCAATATATAACATCTATTGTGTTTTTTTCTATTTTTTTGTACATAAAGACAAAACATCTCTACACAAAACAACATATAACATCTATTTTTTTGTGTTTTTTTTTTTTTTGGACATAAAGACAAAACATCACAACACAGAACAACATATAACATCTATTTTTTTGTGTTTTTTTTCTATTTTTTTGGACATAAAGACAAAACATCACAACACAGAACAACGTATAATATCTATTTTTTTGTGTTTTTTTCTATTTTTTTGGACATAAAGACAAAACATCTCTACCCAAACAACATATAACATCTATTTTTTTTGTGTTTTTTTTTTTTTGACATAAAGACAAAACACATCACAACACAAAACAACATATAACATCTATTTTTTTTTGTTTTTTTTTTTGGACATAAAGACAAAACACTTCACCACACAGAACAACATATAACATCTATTTTTTGTATATTTTTCTATTTTTTTGGACATAAAGACAAAACATATCACAACACAGAACAACATATAACATCTATTTTTTTTGTGTTTTTTTCTATTTCTTGGACATAAAGACAAAACATCACAACACAGAACAACATATAACATCTATTTTTTGTATATTTTTCTATTTTTTTGGACATAAAGACAAAACACATCACAACACAGAACAACATATAACATCTATTTTTTGTATATTTTTCTATTTTTTTGGACATAAAGACAAAACATCAAAACACAGAACAACATATAACATCTATTTTTTGTGTTTTTTTCTATTTTTTGGACATAAAGACAAAACATCTCTACACAAAACAACATATAACATCTATTTTTTTTTTTTTTTTTTTTTTGGACATAAAGACAAAACATATCACAACACAAAACAACATATAACATCTATTTTTTTTGTGATTTTTTCTATTTTTTTGGACATAAAGACAAAACCCTTTACCACCCCATCTCATTAGAGGGCCTGCCTCTCTCTCTCCTGCTTCTTCCTCTCCTTCTGCTTTCTTTTCCATTCCAGCCTCCGCTGCCTCTTCTTCTCAATCGTCTCCTGCCTCTTACTCTCCTCCTGCTCCTGCATCTCAATCGTCTCCTGCCTCTTACTCTCCTCCTGCTCCTGCTTCTCAATCATCTCCTGCCTTTTACTCTCCTCCTGCTCCTGCTTCTCAATCGTCTCCTGCCTCTTACTCTCCTCCTGCTCCTGCATCTCAATCGTCTCCTGCCTTTTACTCTCATCCTGCTCCTGCTTCTCAATCAACTCCTGCCTCTCTCTCTCCTGTTTCTTCCTCTCCTTCTGCTTCCTTTTCCATTCCAGCCTCCGCTGCCTCTTCTTCTCAATCATCTCCTGCCCCTTACTGTCCTCCTGCTCCTGCTTCTCAATCATCTCCTGCCTCTTACTCTCCTCCTGCTCCTGCTTCTCAATCATCTCCTGCCTCTTACTCTCCTCCTGCTTCTCAATCATCTCCTGCCTCTTACTCTCCTCCTGCTCCTGCTGCTCAAACATCTCCTGCCTCTCTCTTTCCTGTTTCTTCCTCTCTTTCTGCTTTCTTTTCCATTCCAGCCTCCGCTGCCTCTTCTTCTCAATCATCTCCTGCCTCTTACTCTCATTCTGCTCCTGCTTCTCAATCATCTCCCGCCTCTTACCCTCCTCCTGCTTCTCAATCATCTCCTGCCTATTACTCTCCTCCTGCTCCTGCTTCTCAATCATCTCCTGCCTATTACTCTTCTCCTGCTCCTGCTTCTCAATCATCTCCTGCCTCTTACTCTCCTCCTGCTCCTGAATCATCTCCTGCCTTTCACTCTCCTTCTGCTCCTGCTTCTCAATCATCTCCTCCGCCTCTCTCTCCTCCTGCCCCTGCTTCTCAATCATCTCCTGCCTCTCACTCTCATCCTGGTCCTGCTTCTCGATCATCTCCTGCCTCTTACTCTCCTCCTGCTCCTGCTTCTCAATCATCTCCTGCCTATTACTCTCCTCCTGCTCCTGCCTCTCAATCATCTCCTGCCTTTTACTCTCCTCCTGCTCCTGCTTCTCAATCATCTCACACCTCTTACCCTCCTCCTGCTTCTCAATCATCTCCTCCTGCCTCTCACTCTCCTTCTCCTCCTGCTTCTCAATCATCTCCTCCTGCCTCTCACTCTCCTTCTCCTCCTGCTTCTCAATCATCTCCTCCTCCTCTCTCTCCTCCTGCCCCTGCTTCTCAATCATCTCCTCCTCCTCTCTCTCCTCCTGCCCCTGCTTCTCAATCATCTCCTGCCTCTCACTCGCCTTCTGCTCCTGCTTCTCAATCATCTCCTGCCTCACTCTCTCCTCCTGCTCCTACTTCTCAATCATCTCCTGCCTCACTCTCTCCTCCTGCTCCTGCTTCTCAATCATCTCCTCCCCCTCTCTCTCCTCTAGCTCAATTCTCTGCTCCACCAGCCATCTCCTACCTTCCATATCCTTCACCTGTATCCCCTGTTCCTGTCTCTCCTCCTCACTCCTGCTCTCCAACATTCTAACCTGTTGTTTTAACATCTCCTCCTCTCTCCCTCTCTCCCTCTCCAAAACATCCTCCTCCACTCTCTGCCTCTCCACCTGCTCCTTTCTGTAGATCTCCTCCCTCCCCTTCGTGCAACAACTCATGCATCTCAATATACTTGGCAGCCTCAGTCTCCATCTCCTTCTCCTTCCTTTCTCCTCACCCTTCATCCATCCTTGCTCCTTCTTGTTTTTCCCTTCAATACTTACCCATCTGTCCTCCTCCTCCTCCTTCTCTATTCCTGTCCCGATCTCGAACATCTTCCTTTTAAGTCTCTGCCTCTCCTCCTGCTCCTTTCTGTAATTTTCCTCCCTCCTCTTCTTGCTCCAAAACATAGGTCTCAATCTAACTGACAGCTTCTGTCTGCTTCTTCTTCCTTTCTCCTTCATCCATCCTTGCTCCTCCTTGCTCCTCCTCTGGTTATTTCCCCATCTGTCCCCCTCCTCCACTCTCCAATTCTCCTCCTGCCCTTTTCTGTCGATCTCCCCCCTCCTGCTCCTGCTCCTGTATCTCACTGACTGCTTCAGTCCCATTATCCTCCCTCACTCTTTCTTCTTCCTCTCCTGGATACTTACCTCCTCGTCCTCCTCTTCCTCCTCCTCTTCCTCCTCCTTTTCCTTCTCCTCCTCCTTCCTCCTCTCTCCCTCTCTCACTCTTCTTCGTTGGTGTTGGTCCTCGATCCGATGGTGTCTTGTCTCTCCTTGTTTGTGATTTTCTCTGGCTTTAGTTTTCTGTAAGATGAAACCAGAACAATGTCAGTAACACTTTCAAAACACACTAAACTACAAGTTCACTCATATTTTCCTCAGAGTCCAGCACTAAGACTTCCTCCTCATCATAGAGGTCAATGTCTGAGTTTATAAGATCATGTCAGTGCAGCTCTACAGTTTAAAACAGGAAGGACATTGGCCAGGACAACTTCACAATCTGTCATCTTTCATAGAGCACCACTCATGGATGAAGATTCATTGATCCTCACAGAGTCAAGAAACAGTGATGATTAAAAAACATTTCAAATACTTTGCAAGGAGCAAAGAAATAAATAACACAAAGAAATCTTCATGTAATTGAGGTTGGTTGAAACAACCATTTGACATTCATTCAAAGTGACGCCTGAAATTAACCAGAAGAGACAACGAGCAAAAATTATGCCATGGATTATGAAAGAGAAAAAGGTGGAAAGGAAATTTCCTGTATGATTTAATGTAATGTGATGACCAGGCAGAAAAGTTGTGAGTGATAAGCAACGTCTCTTAAAAACTGATAAATCGGATAACTGTCATTCATTCACTGACACACATTTCAACCTGACAGGTCACAAATACAAGAGAAGACAAACATATTAAATGGGATAACACAAAAGTAAGAATTCAACCTACTATAATTAAAATACAAAACCTTTAAAACTCTTACTTTAAAAGCAGAATCTCCAGCTTCATAACTAAATTTACACAGGAAACTGATGGAGTGGGTTTGAGCTCATTTATCTGTTAAGAAGTTATGCTGCTCCATGTGTGATCCACTGAAAAGTCATTTGAACTTTCAGACCACTGTATTCAATCCAAACACACCAAAATAAAAACAGAGACATATTTTATTTTATAGATATATTATATATTTTATATTTTATATAGCGCAGTGCTGTGCATTTACAGAGGCTCTGTTTAATCCTTTGATGTGCAACATAGGTACCCTCTGTTTAATGCACAACATGGGTCAGAAATGACCCGCATTCATTTCAATGGCTATTTAACGCTGGCTAAGTTTATCTTTGTTCCATCTTTTTAAATCAATTCATCTTATGATTAGTTATTACAAGTAACTTTTGGGTATCCGGTTTTTCATTACCACATATCCTTATTTTCATTTTTCCCTTTTGATTCTATGAAGAGAATCAGTTTTTTTATTACCATGTCAAATATCCACAAATGGGTCAATAATGACTCATATGTAATTTATAATTTACATCTTGTAATCATAATTTGTTTCTAGTTATTTCTTTAGCAGTGAGTGGGTCAAAACACTTGTGTGCTGTTCTGTACTTTTAATTGATAACTGAAAACTGCTGAATTCTGTTCTGACTTTACTTCAACTAAAATCAATAATACAGAAAGCTGTTTGGATATGAAATAGATATTGGCAATATCAACTGTAGTTAAGCTCGACTGTTACTTGAACTTTCAGGACAGGTACTCAATTTAGGTCAACTAGTGCACCAGTAGACTTTACTACTGAAGCAAAATGTGTCACTATTATGACTAGTAGATCAAAAACCGCCACTAGTAAAAGTAGTAGACTGTTGTCGTAGACCTGACAGGTCACAAATTCAAGGGTAGACAAATGTATAAATGGGATAACACAAAAGTAAGAATTCAATCTACCTGCTAAAGTTCAACCGACAACAAAACACTTAAAGCTCTTCGTTTAAAAGCAGAATCTGCAGCTGTATAACCAAATTCATGTACACACTAAACTAATGGAGTGGGTTTGTATCTGTTGTTGTGTAAGTTGTGATTGAGTGTGTGTCCTGCTGCTCCATTTATGATCCACTGATATGTCATTTTAACTTTCAGACTGTTGTATTCAATCCAAACAAAGTATAGCAGCAGACACACAGCAGCCACAAAAACTGACTATCAATAGTTTTAAAACTCCAGTGGAAAAGGCCATACAACCTAACTTCAAATAAAAATATAGAGATATTTTGCTGCACCACAGCGCAGTGGTACGATGGTGTATTAGGGCCACTTATAGAAATAGAACAAAAATAATTTAAACTTGAAATTTTCAAGTTTAGAAAGTAAAATTTGCAATAAACTCATATTTTGGTTCAATAACTCATCAAAACAACAATGTAGTTCCAAACCCAATAAATTCACTTCATATAGTTTCTAATATAGTGAAATATGTTTATCAATAGGTAATGACTATAAAAACTGTAATAAACCATAAAACCACATTTTAATAGAATACGTTGTATTTTGTAAGTGCCTGAAGCTATTTACCAAAAAGTGGCCCAATTTAGCTGATATCACCCTATGTATATGTGTATCTATCTATCTATCTATCTATCTATCTATCTATCTATATATATATATATATATATATATATATATATATATATATATATATATATATATATATATATATATATATAGATAGATAGATAGATAGATAGATAGATAGATAGATATAGACATAGATATATAGATATATAGATATACACATATATATGTATGTACACACACATCAATATTTGAAAAAATACTTATATGGAATATATGCCATTTATATATAAATAAAAAGAAAGTATAAATTAATTATAAACCTATTGATAAACATACTTCACTATATTAAAAAGCCATATGATTTTTATTTAAACATATACATCTCGGTAGAGCTGTATTATAAACTAGAAGAGATGTTTGATCATCAGGCTGACTTTGGTGCCTCTACAGCCAACAACAGTGAAGTTATAACAGTTTTTAAAGTTATTATCTATTGATGAACATATGTCAATATTTTAAAAAAATATATTAATTACATTGAAACATATATATCTTAAATAAGAGCTGTAGACTAAACTAGAAGAGATGTTTGATAATCAGGCGGGGTTTGGTGTTACTATGGTCAACAACAGTACAGTCATTACAGTTTTTATAGGCATTACCTATGAGCAAACATACTTCACTGGGTCACTCCATGAGAATGGTTACTTTTTGAACAGCAACTTCATGTTTTACTTATATACCTTCTTTCAAGAATTAAAACATAATCACAAATAGTTAGCATTTTACCGTTATAAATCAACATAAATTACAGCTTAATGTCATTTTATATTTTTATTACATTATATTTTAAAATGACTTTAGTACCACCACAGTCAACAGCAGCAGTTATTACAGTCATAGTCATTTCCTATCAATGAAGATACGTCAATATTAAAGATATAAATTACATTATAAACTATTTCTCTAAAGTCAGAGCTGTGGTATAAACTACAAGAGACGTGTGATTATCAGGCTGAGTTTGGTGCCACTACACTACACTTGTACTTTGGTGTCTTTACGGTGAAGTTATTGAATTTTCTTTCACACTATTCCTCCGATGGTAAAATGTGGGGTCAGGTTTGGAACTAGGCTGTTTTTATAGATGAATTATTGATCCAAAATATGAGTTTATCGCAATTTTTCGAGTTAATAAAGTCGCAAGTGGTGTTTATTTACAGAGGCTCCGTTTAATTCACACTCGGTTAAGCTCAAGGCTAGCTTAAAGTCGGATGTGAAAAGAGACTAAAGTAAACACTTATCAAGTGTAAAAGCTGAAAATCTGTCATCAACTGTTTCATTTTCACATTAAAAACACTTCAAACTTTATTTTCATACATGGTGTGCTCTATGACTCTCAAAACATGGATCAATCATGGTACTAAACCTTTCTGTTTCACTCCTTCAGTTAATACACGCTGACAAATGTAACTTGGCTACAAAAGAAATGAAGAAGTCTGTGTCCTACCCAACATGATTTAATTCCAAACACAAAGGAACAGAAATGATCATGAACTAGCTAGCTTAAGCAAGCTAATGATCCCTGCCTAGCAAGAAAACACAAAATGAGTGTAGTTACCTCCAAGTGGCTTGGTGAAAAGGGAAGAACTTCAGCTGGTTTATATGCCCCACAGATGTTACTATGCCGATGCTTATAGTTTGTAAGATGCTTGTTGTTGCTATGGTAACAGTGAAGAACTGCTGACTGGAAAAAGATTTAACCTTAATGTCCTGCTTCTCTGCACAAAATATCCACACAGAGAAATAAACTGATCAAATAAAGTCAGAAAAGAAACCCCGATATCAGGAGAACATTTAAACTGAGACTTTATATCAGAAACAAATCCCAATGGTCAGAAAATCTGTCCAGGCAGCAGAAAACACTTCAATATAATCAGACAAACTTCAGATACTCATTCAAAAATACAGAAATTACAATTAAATTAGTTTTACTTTGACTGAATTGTTTATTTCATTTTTATTATTTCAATGTACATTTTTTATTTTACAAAGCAGTCTTGTATACATCTGTCCAAAACAGTAAAACCTCGGCCTCACTAAATGACTTATTGATGTACTGCTCATCTGTCAAATGACTTAACTCAATGACTTTAATATTACCACACAGCTCCCTGTATAAAGGACTGGATTTACAATAAATCTTTACATTTGAACTTTTACAGTGATTTCAGAGCAGTCACTTCTACAACTACATAAAGCTGTGGTTTTATTTAATTTTGTCCTGCTCAATGCACACCTAAGATCAGGCCAAAAGACCAAGACACACCATGTATGTATCATGACAGACAGTGTCACTGGCCTTTTCACTCTCTATATGTGTACTTCTATTTGGTTATAGGCAACATCTCTTCAAAATAAATTTATCTCTGATAATTGTCATTCATTCACTGACACACATTTTAACCTGACAGGTCACAAATTCAAGAGAAGACAAACGTATTAAATGGGATAACACAAAAGTAAGAATTCAATCTACTATAATTAAAACACAAAACCCTTAAAACTCTTACTTTAAAAGCAGAATCTCCAGCTTCATAACTAAATTTACACAGGAAACTGATGGAGTGGGTTTGAGCTCATTTATCTGTTAAGAAGTTATGCTGCTCCATGTGTGATCCACTGAAAAGTCATTTGAACTTTCAGACCACTGTATTCAATCCAAACACACCAAAACAAAAACAGAGAGATATTTGATTACGCCACAGCACAGTGCTGTGCATTTACAGAGGCTCTGTTAAATCCTTTGATGTGCAACATGGTACCCTCCGTTTAATGCACAACATGGGTCAGAAATGACCCGCATTCATTTCAATGGTTATTTAACGCTGGCTAAGTTTATCTTTGTTCCATTTTTTAAAATCAATTCATCTTATGATTAGTTATTACAAGTAACTTTTGGGTATCCTGTTTTTGATTACCACATATCCTTATTTTCATTTTTCCCTTTTGATTCCATGAAGAGAACCAGTTTTTGTATTACTATGTCAAATATCAACAAATGGGTCAATAATGACTCATATGTAATTTATAATTTACATCTTGTAATCATAATTTGTTTCTAGTTATTTCTTTAGCAGTGAGTGGGTCAAAACACTTGTGTGCTGTTCTGTACTTTTAATTGATAATTGAAAACTGCTGAATTCTGTTCTGACTTTACTTCAACTAAAATCAATAATACAGAAAGCTGTTTGGATATGAAATAGATATTGGCAATATCAACTGTAGTTAAGCTCGACTGTTACTTGAACTTTCAGGACAGGTACTCAATTTAGGTCAACTAGTGCACCAGTAGACTTTACTACTGAAGCAAAATGTGTCACTATTATGACTAGTAGATCAAAAACCGCCACTAGTAAAAGTAGTAGATTGTTCAGGTCTATTTTAGTAGACTTCAAAATGTTCACTAGTACTAAAAGTAAGCCTTAAATGCTACTAGGGAGTGGAAAGGCAAATTTAAGCTTCCCACTGGCTATTCAAAGTATTACAGCTCATCAGGGCGCTGGATTTGCTTATAATCCATCAAACCTTATTTGCATTTGTTCTACTCATACTACTAGTTCATCTTTTGGCTTTACTAGTACTACTGGTAGACTGAAAAAGTATGCTAGTACCAGTGAGATATTTTGAGTTAACAACTAGTACTAGTAAACAAATATTTTGTTTACTAGTACTAGTAACTTTATTTAGTTTGCTGTAATAATGAAGGAAAAAGAAATGTATATATATCTATATATTTAAATTTATATATACACACACACATATACAGTATATATACAGTATATGTGTGTGTAGATATATATATATATATATATATATATATATATATATATATATATATATATATATAGATATATATATATATATGTATACATACACTAATATTTGAAAAAATACTTATATAGGATATATGTCATTTATATATAAATAAAAAGAAAGTATAAATTAATTATAAACCTATTGATAAACATACTTCACTATATTAAAAGAGCCATATGAATTTTATTTAAACATATACATCTTGGTAGAGCTGTATTATAAACTAGAAGAGATGTCTGATCATCAGGCTGACTTTGGTGCCTCTACAGCCAACAACAGTGAAGTTATAACAGTTTTTAAAGCTATTATCAATTAATGAACATATGTCAATATTTAAAAAAAAATAGATTAATTACAGTACATTGAAACATATATATCTTAAATAAGAGCTGTAGAATCCACTAGAAGAGATGTTTGATAATCAGGCGGGGTTTGGTGCTACTATGGTCAACAACAGTAGCCTACAGTCATTACAGTTTTTATAGTCATTACCTATTGGCAAATTTATTTACTTTACTTCACTGGGTCACTCCGTGAGAATGGTTACTTTTTGAACAGCAACTTCATGTTTTACTTATATCTGTGGTTAATTAGGAAGATGTGGAAAAGATTTTAAGCAGTAAAAGTAAAAAAAAATAAGATTTATCAATTTTATTAAACTTTTATGAGAAGAATCAAATTGGTACACAAGAGGTTTTTCTTTTAATTTCTTGAATAAACAAATTCCTTGTTCTAATGAATACTGTATGTGGGTCACAATTATATTTATATATTTAGTAATGTATTTATTATTATGCCATATTGTCCTGGTGTCTATTTTATGAAACTTAGTGAAAGTCCATTTAGGAAGACCTGTATGCTCATTCAGGTGGGCTTTACACGAGTACGAATTTGTAAGACTCCGGTAAAATAAACTATTGATCTGGTGATATTGACACACGGAGACGCGTATTTGTCCATGACTCCGCATCTTTTTTGAAAACGGGTTTGCAAGTGGATATCTGCGTATTCGTCTTCATGCCGTAGTTGGTATGAACAGATAAGTCCGGAAAAGACGGTGACCTCATAGCACCCGTCCTCCTCCCCGCCCCCCAACTCACTTGGGGGGCGGGGAGACGCTTTGGGACGTCCTCCAGTATGGTTGCTCAGAAAGTACTTCTGGTGTTGCGGAGGAGAGAAGAGACTGTATTTTATCCCATTGAAATGCAGCCCTGATTCCTGATTGTTCTTCCCCAGCTGTGTCTAATTACCCCCAATCACCTCATGTCTTCTCTTGTCTTGTTGCCAGTTCACCGTACTCTTTTGTCTACACCCCAGCACTCATTTCTGTCACATCTTGCTGGTAAAACCTATTTTGTCTCAGATCCAGTCTTTAGCCTCACATTTTGTATACCTCTGCCTTTCTCTGATAGATTTACTGTGTACCAAGCCGTGCCTGTTTTTTCAATAAACCAACTGCCATTGTCAAACTGGTGTAGAACCGAGCATTTGTGTCTCTTTTGTGCCTTGTTTCATTATGGTGGACCACATAGGCCACCATATGAGCCACTGTGCAAAGTTCAAGGCACCAAAGCATAATTTTACATCTGTAGCGCTGCAGTGAGGGTTGAATCTCACCAAGGATCATACATAATGATCACTGTTCATTTGCTCTGACCCAGAACAGGCCCACATACACTGATACACAGAAATAAAACCAATCCTGCCACCTGACTATCACAGCCACCACTCTTCAGGGTCACAGACAGAGCATTGATTTAATGAGTCCTCACAGCAGGTAACTCCATTAATGCACTTCTAAATCATCAGCAGTGAGCACATCAACAAGGGCTCTGTACGGTCCTGGGGCCCTGAGGTCCAGCAGTAACCTTTTGCTTGCTGACCTGAGATCAGCTTTAACCCTAACTGCTCAAAGACCAGCCTAACAAACAGGATTGTGAGATTTTGATCCAAATAAAACAAGACAAAGCAATGAAGCACAATAACTGATGCAAAAAAAAAAATGAAAAGACCATCAACCCTTCAAAAAAACTTTTAGGTACAAAGACAGAAGCACTGTGTGACAGAGGATCATGTGGAGTGGGTTGAAATTCTTCTCCAAAAAAAGTTTCATTTTGTGTTGTCTGCAGCACAATAATTAAGTGTTAATTGTGACAGTTTTCATATCTTACTGTGTGTTTGGTCTCTTGTGGATAGGGAAGCTCATAACAGACTAATTAAATCTTCAGAGCATGATCATCTGCCCCTTCAGAAACACTAACAGTATGGGGATGTGATGAGGATTTAAAGCAGGTAAATCAATACAATGTTATATATCTGGCTCTGGTATCCTCAGTTTGCATTACAAATATACATACCAGTTGTGCTTATACTCAAAAGAATAACAAAATGATGAGAAAGCACTGTGCGGGACTGTCTTTTCCTCATTATCATCATCTTTGGAGAGCAGAGAGAATGAATGACTCCACTCAGGCTCTTCTTTTTTTCTTTGAAGAACATTTGAGCTACATCGAAGAAAATTGCTTTTCAGATGGGAAAGGTTGCAGAGACGAATTACAGGTTACAGTAAGGAAAGTTTTCAGGGATTGAAAGAAAATAGATGTCTTATTATTTCAACTAGGAATTTCACTTTTTGTAAAGCTGAAAGCTCTGTTCAGGAAAAGGTTTTCACAATAGATATGACACTTCAGAGCCTTCATTGTCAAACACAACAATAGCAATGTTGTTTGAAAAAAAGACAATTCTCACACTTATGATGACAGCCTTTGGAAGTCACATCTCTTTTGTTTGCTTCAGTTTGGTACAATCATATTTTCAGTACAAGACAATAAAGTGCAGAAAGAATCCCTTTGTCATGAATGTTTATGTTGAAATATTTATTCATTTCTTTCCCCCTTTGTTTTTTGCCCTGGTCCTCGTTATTTCACATTTGACCCTCATTCCCCTGGTTGTACAAACCTTTATGATAGTCTCTCAGCCCCACCTGTATGCATGAAGTCTACGTGGCTACGTTTGTATGCCATCAATATTCAGGTTAAGGTCAATATTCCATCTTCTGAAACAGTTCAAACTAGAAAAGCACTCGGAGAGCGCAGACCTCCGCCAGCGCCACAGTCCTCACCCATATTATGATTTTCACCATAAATATTAGTCCTACCTTTATGTCATCGAAATATTTAGATTCTTTTACCATGAAAACATACCATTAGCAATTGGATTTATAATGATATCTATTTAAGTTCAGTGGTTATTCACAAAAAGCCACATTTTTCATCATGGCGGCCAGACGCTGATCCAGATGAACACCAAAATTGAATCAGTTCTTCCTTTTCCCATGCTGAACATTTCCCGAAAATTCATCAAAATCCATCCATAACTTTTTGAGTTATTTTGTTCACAGACCGACAGACAGACAAACAAACTCTCCCGAAAACATAACCTCCTTGGCGGGGGTAATAACCCGTTTGCATGTGTTAGCAAACAGGGTTATTCCTCTATACACGGTATCCTAATTAAAACAGCAACGCACAGACCACATTCTGTCACATGGAGAACATCATGACACAATGTGCATCATTTCTGTTCCTTCTTCCTGTATCCAATAGCAACGACAACAACAGCAGCAGGACGGTGTACATTTTAGGACATCCTCAGTCTCGGGAAAACCTCTGTCATTCCTCAGACCAAACAGCCTCAGGAAACCTCCCTCAGACCTCCATCAGACAAAACGACACTGAAAATACGGACTCAAATAAAACAGCGTCAGGTCGTAACATACAACTGAACATTATTTTTAAAAGACCGGAATTGCGTGTCTCTCTCAGTCGTGACATCATCAAAAGTTGGTACCATAGGCATTATATATGTAGGCTGTGTCCGAAACGGCATTCTAACGTACTACATACTACATACTCATGTGTATATACTGTATACTTCATACTATAAGCATGATTAGAATGCCAACCGTTCACACTGTGGTATACACCTAAGTTTCCCATGATGCATTTCAAACCTCCGATGACAAAAATTGGAAGCACACCAGGCTAACAAATATCTCTGTTGATTCACCACATTTGAAAGTTCAAAGAGTATTTCAGTCGAGAAAGTCACCACGTGGAATACCAAAATGTGGTCATTTAAGCCATAAAACCCACGGATACAAACTTCATTTCGACATTCTGTTATGTGCGCCATTATGAAATCGATTAAACTTTCGGTCAGCTCCAAAACAAGAGCCCAATTTACAAAAGCGTTAAAGAACTAAAAGGAGATAATAAAAGATGCTTTTATTTTGAAAACGGGAAGTTTGCTAGTGGCTGATTTTTAGCTGAATGCCATCTCAAGACGATTTAACATTTATGGTATCACGATGATTATGACATTGTTACGACCTGACGCTGTTTTATTTGAGTCTGTTTTTCCAGTGTTTTGTTTGATGGCTTTCAATTTGAGGCCTTTTTATCTGACGTCGTTTTGGTTGAGGCAGTTTAATTGGACGCTGTTTTGTCTGATGACTTTTATTTTGAAGCCTGAGGCCGTATTATCTGAGGGAGGTTTTCCTGAGACTGAGGATCTCCAAAAATGTACACCAGACAACAGCATGGAGGATAACGAACAGCCTGGAGTAGGTAGCAGTCGGCTTCATTCGTGCTTTGGTGTTGCTACTGACCCACAGCCAGGACTAGACACTATTCTTTGTCAATTTCTTCATTAATCGAAGGTGAGAATGGGGAAAAATGGGAAATTGAGCCGGTGTAGGTACCAGATCTGTTCTCCCCAGCCTGCGCCTGCTGATAATGTTGCACATCCCAACATCCCTATTGACTGTGATGACATTCCTGCTTTGTCATTGGTAGGATCCCACTTTAACAACACCCAGCATCATAGAAGAGAAGAAGAGATGAACAACAGGAATAAATGAACAATATAAAAAAAGTGTGCTTTTAAGAACTGAGGAAGTCTTCAATGGGAACATGATGAGACAGAAACTGACTATAGACTTTTGTCATTTTTGCTGATTATTTGATGTAGATTTCAGTATTTTTTTTGTCCAAAAATGTGTGACTAAAGTATTCAGTATTAAAAGGAACATCCATTTGTGTAATTTATATTAGCAATTACCATGATTATCTATGGAAAGTACATTAAAATTCTTACAATTAGGACAATGTTGTGACAGTTACATCAAACTATCACACAAATATCGATCTATCTAGTGTAGCGTAGTTTGTCCACCTAGAATTGTCACTGATATGAGATGTCATCAGCAGGCACAGGCCGGGGGGACAGATCTGGCACCTACACCGCAGCTGTGCCATTATACAAGTGCTTCCTGTATGCATAAGAGCAAGATTCCTTGAATGCAAAGAACACAAATTAATGTCCCTTTTGATGGGGATAGGCATATACAGTACATGACCAAATATTGAGGTTAGAAAAGGAATGACCCTGGGGTGATTTGGGGTTTTTAAAAACCTGAATATGAGCGTATTCGAGTTTTTCAGAAGAGTTATTGGTGCTTACATGGCCGTGCACAACTAGGTTATTGCTAATATTTTGGTTGTGAAAGGGGTAATGACTGCATGTAAATGTAGTCTCTGTTATCTTCATTGATCACAACACGACACTGCACAGCAGAATCAAACCCTGAATCAAGAAGCTTGATTCAGTACAAGCCCAAGCTCTCACAGTTTGTAACAGCTCTTGTAGAACATCTCCAGTGTCAGAAATGCAAGTTGAATTAGAGGAAATGTCTTTGAAAATAAGAGGAATAAAACTAATCTTAGCCTACTAGATTAGTTAGCAAGAGCAGTGCATTTCACTTCCTTTTCTGAGTTGTATTGAAGGAATGATGGGAACATGAAAAGACCAATTTCAAAAGCTTTTCGAAATGCCAAAGCAAGAAGTCTAGTCTAATAAACTTTATTTCATCAGTCCCAGTATCACCAATTCCAGCTTGTTTATTTCAGGCTCCATACAGTGGTGAAAACCTTAAGCAGAAACTAAAACGTAAACCGAAAAATCAACCAACATGTCAAGCATATTAATGCATTTGACAAGCATTATTCAAGCTAACTTCATAATGACCCTAATACAGGACACACAGCATGAGAGAGATATACCTACCTCAAAAACATTATCAGATCACTTGTCAGTATAGCACAGGACTTGTTGCAACATGACGAGTCAAGCAGTTGATTGATGTTTGACTTCACTGCAGAAAATACTTTGAGTGTTGACCTTTTTTAAGGCACTGACAAAGAAAAACAGAGATGTGACATTGAAAAGATTACTGGGGAAAAACACAAACATCATACAATGACATAATCATGTTTGTTAGAGAATATTTCTTTTTTTCCTTCTGACCAATTTCCTGCTCCACGCTCCAGTCCAGTATGAGTTGGTAATACATTGAAAGCTGGTACACCAAATGGCAGTAAACAACAAAGAAGAAGTTGTTCTAAACTTAATCTAAATATATATATAGCTTAGATAAAACTAAATACAATATTGTGAAAATTAAATCTTGTTTGAAAACTCCAAAGTGTCAAAAAAATCTACTGTCTCATTTCTATAAGGATAAGAGGTTTAGTGCTTCGTCTTAAGAGCCCATTTGTGTCTGTCAGATCAGGGAAAACTGAAGGCTTTATAAAAATATGATAGCACAGTCACTGGTCCTTCAGTGACTGTGATCAAGAGGTCAGCCGAAGAGGAACTGATTTTTAATGTTCACTGATCTTAAAAGAGCTAAAAGCACTGCAGTTCTTCATATCTTTGTTCTCTGTGCAGAAGTGTATCACGCTTTAATGACCTCTCCTGCTGAATATTCAGCAGCACATTCAGGGAAAGATATTGCAGTTTCCAAAAGCCGAAGGTAAAGAGCTGCTGTGGGAATAAAAGTCTAATCCTGCCCTTGTAAAGATCAGCTTCGTCATGAACTGCAAAACATATGTTCTCTTTCCTTTTTTGTCCCTTTTGTGCCTGCAAAAAAGAAATGGATTAGCATTGTTTTTACCACTGTCCTGCACTTATATGATATAATGTCAAACAATTAATGTGCTTCACAAATTACAAATACATACAATAAATATGAAATACAATATAAATACCCCAACCTCTGGTAATTAAACACGTAAATAAGTGAATAAATAACAATAATAGGAATTAATAATAAATACAACTATCAAACAATTTAGTTAACCACACAATAACTACATATATATATACGACATTTACACAATGCAATACTTATATACAAAAACTAAGTAAAATAGCTATATGAACTTATTTGGTATTCCCATTTGTATTTGTATTAATGATGCATTGTTTCACATTGATTTAATGTGCGCTAGGAGTTGATAGTTTATTTTATTTAACATTTATTTTATTTGACCTTTATTTAACTAGATCAAAACCCATTGAGATCAGGATCTCATTTATAAGGGTGACCTGGCCAAGAGGTCAGCAGCACACGTCATAATACTCATGATAAAAGTTTAAGTCAATAAATAGCAAAACAAAACAATGAGTATGAAAAGGCATTCACTACATGACTTTTAGGGAGCAGTAGCTATTTAAAAATAAATAATCGCATATGCAACCAAAATTCGTAAGAGTGCACCTAACATTTTTTGTTGGTCGCAACGGTGCACCTGGCGCTCCCTGGGTGAAAACACTGACTGCTGTCGCAAGCCCCTCATCTCTCTCTCTCTCAAATCAAAAGTTTAGAAGTTGAGAAAGCACATTTTAATATACCTACAAACGTAATACAGCCTATTAAAGTTGACAAAAGTGACAGCGGTAGCAGAAAATCCGCCAAAACCGGACAAAACACAGCGCCTGCTTCCCCTGTCTCTCCCATGGATGTATCTCTCCGTTTAACAGCAGGACCAGCACACATACGCACAGCCCTCGGTAATCATCCAATCAGCTGTCAGTATGCAAATGAACCCAGACTCTGTGGTGTCAGGTTACAGCACGGAGAAATAAGTCGGAAGACGCAGCGAAGCTCCTCCGAATCATCTTAGTGACAGTCAGATAATTAATAATTAAATATAATAACAAGTAAAACAAAGTAAAGTTTAATATAACATCTATATATCTATATCGGCACAGTCATTTCTCCTGTTTGAGGGGGGAGTTTCTTAATCACACGTGCACAGAGATGAGCGTTCACGTCGACTGAGGACAAATGATCTGACTGACAGCCCCCGACTGTACATTAAACTGGGCTGTAAATAAAAAAAAGACAAAACAAGACAAAAAAAATACAGAAAAAGTCATAAATATTCTGCCCTTAAAGTCGTTTTCATAAATTAGTTTGAGAATTGTTTTTTTTTTTTATTATTTACCTTAGTTTCAGTTTTGTAAATATTGACTATAATGTGTGAAGTCTTATTCTAGGTTCAAATTTATTAGAGAATAAGACCATCCAATGAAATGTTTTGTTGTTGGTTGTTAAAATATGGATACTTATTTCATTTTTCAGCTTAGTATAGCACCTTAAACATTAGCTTTTATTATTCTGAAATATTTTATTTAACTTGAGATATTTGAGTTTGAAGTATTAAATTTGTTCAGTAAAGCACTTTAACCCTATAATGCTAATTGTATCATATTTCATACATACTTTTGTAATACATCTATCTACTTAATATGATCAACAATGACAAAAAAAAAACATCCAAATACAATCAGATAAATGATAAAAGTGTCCTCAAATGGATTATCAGTTGCCAAAAACACCTAATGTATCAAATGAGATACGAAAAGTCTATATGTTGAATTTTATGGATTCTGATTTTTGTCGGATTTTAGCAGAAAGTGAAACAAAAATTAAATCTCCAAAACATTAGAATTTTCTGGCTATAATCCATGGTCTTGGACCTTAAAGGGTTAAGAACAAGCACTTTTATTTGTAGATGTTTTATTCTGCTTACTGTTTTAGTTTGAATTTGTACATTTTATTCAGTGAAGCACTTTAAACGCTCTGCTTTTCTTTAAATGTATAATTTTGCTCCAAATAAAGACAAGTATTTCTTTACATCTTAGTCTTGTTGAAAAAGCATTTATGTTACAAATTTATGGAGAGTGATAAAATGGTGACCTTATGGCGTTAAAGGTGACACTGAAAAATTTGGGTGCACCTAAATTTTGTGCTGGTGCACCTTGAAAATTTTTTTAAGTGCACCGTTGCAACCAACTCAAAAAGTTAGTCGAGAGCCCTGTAATAGGATAGTAATAAGTTGTTTTATAAAATATTACCGTGAAGGGGATTTTTTCCAGATTTTGCAGTGTTCCTTGTGGCAAAGGTGTCCTTTGCTTTATCTCTTCATGGGTCAGCTGGCTTTGCTCACAAATGTACGAGTTGCTATAATGGTGCTCGGACATACACCACATAATAGAAGAAATGAAGATGGAGATGTCAACAAACACTGTTCTCCATGTCCAACTGTTGCTCACCAAATTATTAAAGGAGCAGATGATTTAACTGTCAAATCTGTAACAAGCTCAGTGGCTTCTGCAGCATGAACATGACACTGTATTCTGCAAAACTGCAAAACAGACCCCAACCTAGTTGTTCTCTTATGTTGGCAGTGATGTAAGTGGAATTAAAGATAGGCAGAGATTTAACACTTTCAACCTGTGAGAAAGATGAACGCAGACACTGAGTCTGTGTTCATCTGTTATGAAACCCATATCTGTCTGGAAAATTAAATATCAGAGATTCAGTCTCCAGAACACTTAACCTTTTAATAATATAGTCTGGTGCCTGATAAATATTATTTCCTCAATGATTCGTTCCCGTCTTTTCCACCAATGAAAAATACTGTAAATGCCAGCATTGTGTACGAGACATTCAGGTCATCTTCGCCACAAGAATCGTCTGGGTTTTTTTTTTTTTCTTTAAGCTCCATGAGCCTAACCACCTTTTTATAGCCATGTAAGAGCTAATCAGTGAGTCAAATTCTTCAATTTTGCAAGCAGAAAACACTGCCTCAAGTGTCATGCATCTCAACTTCTCAGTGAGAACAGAAAGGGAGAAGGTAATTAAGCATTGACAGGGAAGAGGGTGAACGACAGAATGTAAGACCTTCCTACAATTTACTCTGTCATCTTGAGGCTCTGCTTAGCTGTGCACTCACCATGTAATGGGGAGACAGGAAAAAAACATTTCCCATCATGAAAAAAAGTTCTGTACAAGAAATAAAAATTTAATTGGAATGACGCATCATGGGTTTAATAATTACTCATGAGGCCTGAAAAACTTCAGACATGTAGGCTCCACTAATCTGAGCTAATTTTCATTCAGTGGGATGAAAATATCTTCAAAAGAAGAGAGGGGGTTAAATGCTTTCTTGGGTCTAAACTCACACTAAATGACTTGTTGCAACTTAATTACCAAATTAATCAATGCTTTTGCCACACAAGCTATAAAAGGACATTGATCTAAAGGCTCCAATTAGGACTGAACATTATTCTTAATTTGATTAGGTGATGTGTTAATGTATCCAAACCAGAGTTGATCAAAACTAATCCATCAGTTTGTCGTCTTTATCAGTTTATAGCAAACATCCATCCATTATCTATACTCCTTATCGCTTTCGGGGTCATGTGCCCTGGGGCTTTTGCCTACTAACCTTATGCAAGAGGCGGGTTACACCTTGGACCAGTCACCAGCTGATCACAGGCCACATAGACAGACAGACAGACAACTATTCACACACTCATCCACCCCTAAGGGTAATTTAGAGCCACCAATTAACCATGTTTTTAGTCTGTGGGAGTAAGCAGGAGTGCCTGAAGCAAACCCACAGGCATGCACAGGGAGAACATGCAAATTCCACACAGAAAGGCCCTTGCTGACACAGGGTTCAAACCAACAACCTGATACACTGCGGCCCTCCTCACACGAGGACGGCACCGTATTTTCTTGGCGTCGAAACATGGATCGCTGTTTACACATCGTATTGTAGATAGGCTTGTGTATTTACTTGAGAACGCAAAATCCACACCGCGAGGTACCTGTGGGTTTCCGTGCATGCTCCCAACCCATATTGCATGCTGGGTAATGTAGTTCTTTGGTTACTACACTCGTAACATCACAGTTCTGCTCCGAGGTGGATTCCACGTCAACAAGTGCTCATGCATGCGTAACATGCTGCGTCTCTGCTTGAGCACTTGTTGCTGTCGTTGCCGTAGCTGGTGTTGTTCGTGCTCTGTGAGAAAATGTTGGTATAAAAGTTGTAGCAATACTTATAGCTGCTAGAACAAGATCAGAATCAGCTCGGCTGGCGCCATTGTTGTTGTTGTTGTGTGTGACAACGTGGGTTGGGCGGGGATCCCCCGGAGGAGGAGGGGTGCTATGAGGTCACCGTCTTCTCCGGACTTATCTGTTTATACCAACTACGGCATGAAGACGAATACGCAGATATCCACTTGCAGACCCGTTTTCCAAAAAGATGCGGAGTCATGGACAAATACGCGTCTCCGTGTGTCAATATCACCAGATCGATAGTTTATTTTACCGGAGTCTTACAAATTCGTACTCGTGTAAAGCCCACCTGCCTGCTGCACCACCATGTTACCCATCTACTAAACAATGATAAAAGAAAATTAATAAGAACTTTATTTTTCGACTATGTGTTCATCAGTTTTTTCTAAAATAATAACTATGAAAGAAGGACTTCTTTGGGAAAATATTTAATCACATTTTGAGAAAAGGACCTCCACAATATCAGATTTTAACATCATAATTACTCACAAAAAACCTGCTCATGATTTACCAGCATGTGTAGAGGGAATTCTGGAAAGTTGTCCAAGCTATTACAATTAATACGAGAATGGGGACAGGGGTGGATCAAGTCAGTCTGCATGGATTTACTCTAAATTATATCCTCCGTCAAAACTGTGGACAGAAAGATATGATGTAAAGTTAGAGCAGCTACTATTTATGTTGCCAAGGCTTCATTACTTTGTGCAAGGAAACTTAAGTCCTTGTGAATATGTGTTTTGGTTTTCCTTGTTTTCCTATGACTAAACGATGCAGCTAAAGCCCTAAGGATACACATTTGCATTGTCTTGCACCATTGTGCTGACATAAGCTGCATTCCTACTAAGCAGCAAAGTTTGGTTGAGTACAGTTCAGTGTGGCTTGGAGCAGTGAGCCCTGATCTTGTGTTTCCACTGTAACCTCACCTGGGAGTGGGGATGAAAGACAGAAGATGACATAAGCTATGTCCACCTTCCTCTGCACTTCCACCTCTTAAACAATGAAAAGGAAGGTGTGCACCTATAAAGTTCTTTATCCTGCAATGTTAATATAAGATTTTTTTAGGATGAAGTTTGTAGGTAAGTTGTTTACTCAGCTCTTCAACTGGATGTGGTTGATGTGAGGATTTTTGTGACCAATCAATAAACTGCAGCATTTTAAGCTTCACCCCATGGAGTAAGCTTTGTATGTTTGGCTCCCCAAGAGAAAAGTGCCAGAAAGATATTATACTGTCTCTTCATGATCAATGAAGACAAAAGGTCTCACAACTAAAGACGGAGAAATAAGCTTTATTAAGCTTACTGAAATTGGCAAATCAATTTTTAGTGCATAGAGCAGGAAAAATCAACACAATGCAGGTGGGCAACCATAATGAGGGCCCAACTTTTCTTTTTTCTCTGATAATAAAGCAAGGGCCAAAGATTAAGGGAAGGCAGGAAATTAGATAGTTACAGATTTGATGCTGCAAGCTCCAAAACAGAAAAGATGAGATTTATGATTTCAAGGAAAACAGTATAGACTGTGAGAGTATATTTTCCTTTCAAATGTGGAATGAAAGGCCATCATGGGAAAAGAGGAGCCTTTCATGGAGAAATATCATATCACAACATGGTACATCCTTGTTCTGAAAGGAAACCGCTTTGCCATGCTAGGAAACACATCCCCCAAGACTATGTGTTACCACCTGTCTAACAGGCCCGTATAGGACTTGTCCAAAAACATGTAGATGTTCCTCCATACAACATGGCTGCTGCTGCATGAACCGAATTAAGTTAGGTAGGGGAGACTCCAGTTGGTTGGTGACTGTGTAATGCTTTAAAGAGAAAGTGGTAGATTTTTGTAACAGTAAAACAGGTAATTTTCATCCTTCTACAATTAAGAACTGAAACCCTAACAAAAGGAGAGGAGTCCAGCTGCAGACCTCCACTCTCAGCCGGCCAACGGCTGCTCCAGTGTGAATCGGAAACCACCTCCAACGTGAGACGGACGTCACATAAATATAAATAATTATATAGCCCCCTTCACACCAGCGTGTTTGCGCCACCTCAAGTCATTTTAATGAGTGACGGGCGGCGGACGGGAAACTGTTTTAAGCACGGCGGTAGGACAAATAAGCAGTTGGCACCCACCTCAGCGTGCACAGATTTTGTCACAGAAGTCATATACGTGTAATATATTACATATACGTATAAAATACATATTATATACTCATGATATATGTATATAATGTCTACAGACTTTGCCCTGCCGCACAAACTTTCTAGCGGCAGCGGCCTGGCAGCAGCCAATCACATCTGAGTAGGGAGAGAACCATGAAATAGCAGACTTCACGGGTCAAAACTAACATTAAATGAGCTCTACCAAACAGCTCTACCTTCATGTAAAGATAATTGGGAGAAAAACTTGGCATGAGACAGCATTTCACTTAAGAATGTTTGAGGAGGGAGTGTTATGAAGGACTTTTGGGCTCTACTGTGATGTTCACCGAATCACCTTTCCGTCACTGCCGCCTCGGACTCTATGCTTGTACAGGGGCGCAGCAGACGCTTTAAAAACGTTTTTTATTTAATGGACTCATCCAGCAGGGAGACTGTTTTTGGGGATGTTGCCGCGCGGCGGTGTGAAGGGGTCTTAACTAATAAAACCTTGAGTTGATGCTGCCTTTGTCCCTGTGTTACGATTAAAACTGCAGTGACTGTAAACACAGAGGCTGTGATAGGACTGTCAACAAATAAAGCAATTGTGTCTCTAGGAAATGAAAACGCTCAAGATCATTACACCAAACAGAGATTACGCATTTTTAACTTTGTGTTTTTTAATGTAACACGACTGACGAATCAAGTTACCACGGTAACCAAAAACGCTGACACTATTTCCTTCTCACATTGGAGGTGATCATGACGTCACTTCCTTCTGACGATGGAGGTGTGGAGTCTGTAAGCTAGTCGGCTGAGAGTGGAGGTCTGCAGCTGGACTGTCTTGAACAAAAGACCTGAAGAGGTTCAGATACTCTTAAAAAATGACCCGACTTCTTCAAAACAAATGTTATGCAGTCTCTGAAAAACTACTGAAACCTAAAATAACTGAACTGATAAAATGCTCTTATGTCAATAAATTACACCCCCATACACCAATAACACAGAAACACTCAACACTAAGTCCCCACTGAGCTGAACTCAGTGAAATGCTGGTTTTGGCTTTAGGGCTGAAAGACATAATTAGCAGAATGTCTACACCACCAGGGAAGATGAAAAAGACCCGCCATTACACACAATGACAGCAATTACAGCAATTACACAAAGTAACACATGTTCAGAGCAACAAGACATTAGTCTCTGGAGCTGGTCTTTCTAAAGGCATTGGGCTTTGGACCTTCCTCACAGAGACAGCTCTGGCAGAGAGATCAACATGGAGCTGGAAACTCAGCCAACCAAAGCAGGAACAAACCGAAACTAATAGATAAAAGACCTTACACTGGGGGCAGGGCATCCTCTCATGGGACTGTGTCTTTGGTGAAAGTAAAGTTTTTCATTAATGTGTATATATATATTTTTAGTGTTCAGTTTGTGTTTGTTGTGTTTTTTTAGTTGTTTGCTCTTTGGCTCCATTGCAGTGTTGTGTTTGTAGTATGAACTTGTGTCTAACTGCTACTGATCAAAGCAGTCCGCAGACTTCCCACAGGAGAGGATATCATTAAAGAGTCACAAACAGAGCCAAGATCTGTCCAGATCAAAAATGTTTCTTGATGTAAGAGAAAAACACCTTTTACATGAGCAACTGAGGTCAGTATCAAGCCGTGAAACAAAAGGTTCCATATTCTGTCATCAAAGGGTATCACTATTTAGGACCTTTTATTTTCAATTTATTAACCTCAGATGAACATTTTGGCACATTTACATCAAACTATAAAAAGAGTTCAAGCAGGAACATCTATGTATTCATTCAGTTACTCATTTGTTCATTTAATTCTTGCAACTCTAAGTCATTTTCTGCTACATTTCTGGATTCTTTATTTCCTCATTTTTTCAAAAATGGTCATAAAACTACAATCCTTTAAACACAACCAAGTCAAAGTATTTTTTGTGATCCAACAGACAAAAAAGAAAAAAAGAACACACAAAGAAACTTGCAGCAAAATTTTATTTAAACTTGTTTTTCAGTACAAATTTTTTGCTTTATTTGGTCATTTGTTCCCCACTTTGAAGCTATTGCATGACCAAACCAAATAAAGGACCAAAGTAACTCATCCTCCCTTTCTTTGAAATTATTTTTATATAGTTACCTGACAGGTAACTATATTTTCCTGTGTGCTCTTTATGCCTAAGTCACACATTCCTGTTTCTCATAGCGACGGTGCACGACTATACACGATTGAGGAGGCTGGTGTGATCGCTATGATACGGGATGAAATTACTGCCTCACCCCTGGAGACACTCCGTAAATCCACCGTCAGTGGCGCAGCTACTGCGCTTCAGGGGGCGTTTGTCCCGCTCCAGTTAGGTTAATACAGCGATATGACGAGGACTCCATCCCGCTGGCAGGACGTCAGCCCCGCTCGAGCTCAGTTCGCGTCATGTAAGCCCCGACTGAGCCCCGTCGCTTGCGCCGTCTTGAACGGGACACAGTCGGGGCTCAAGTGGATACATCCTTGTCAGTCGTCCTCATAAAGCTTTCAGGATTGAGCCACGATCAGCCCGACTGAGCTCCGTACATGCCACGCTAATACCACTCACCTTAGGACTGCATTAGGCTTTCATCCCGCTATACTGAGAGCGGCGATTCTCCACAACAGTTTTGAACAGTTCAAAACTGTCGTGGAGCTTCTACGTTCCCCTCCGTTCATCCACGACTATACAGCGCTGATCCAGACCAAGTAGCGCATGCACCGCGACCAAAGCACGCTTTATCAGGATTATGACAATTGTGCACAATCGCCATGAGAAACGGGAATGTGTGACTGGGGCTTCAAGGTTTTCCTGTTGGGACACCACTGTCAAATAACATAGAGACAGAAGTTAGGAGCATCTGACTGGTAGATGTATTGACAGGAAGTTGTCACTTGTAATAGTCAAATGGAAGTCTTATATACTGTCTTTTGTCAAAAAATGTGAAAAAAATGCACTGATAACACTATAATAACACTATAAATCACTAATTACAAATTTATAGGTATAAATCCACAATTCTAAGGTTTCTAAACAAAGTACTGCACTTCAGGGTTGTTTTTCATATTTTTTCAAGGATCCACTTGAGCTGATGTCCTCAAAAGATTAAAAAAGTGTGATATTTCAAACACAGATTTCTCAATAAAGATCTTCTGGATGGTTTCAGGGAGAGGAGTAATAGTATAATAGAGAGGAGTAGTGTTACTGATTTGGGGGTGTCCTGTGATTTTGTAAAGTTTGAGGTGTTTAGTCACCTTTCCTTCATTTCTTAAATCAGCCTGTCTCCCTGTACATGTGATTCACATGATCAAGACAACTCCAGTCATCTCATCGGTGTCCAGTAGGGGTGTAAAGAAATGGTCTACTCGTGAAACAATACAAAATACGAAACAGGGCTCTTGATACGAAATACTAACTATACAAAATAAAGATTATAGAAAAACCCAAACAGTAGGAAGTTGTGCAAAAATCTCATTTTTTTTATTTTTTTCCTAATGCAGACATACAAAAAATATTGCTGCATCAGTACAAAATAAATACTCTGAAAAAAAACAAAATTGTAGTTCTTTCCCTTATTTAGACTACAGTGCAAATACAAACATACAATCTTAATAAAAAGAACTTTGTTGTTGTAACAATCAGGATAACTACATTCCCAACTTACAGACCTATAAATGTCTGAACTGTGAACTATAATATTTAACCTATAACAGTGCATATACTTCTGATCTTCAAGTATGATCAAATTCTGTCAACTAAACAGTAGATGAAAACATCAAATTTAGTTTTTCTATGCAGACTTACACAAACATACAGTTGCTGCCTGTCTCCAGTTCAAAGTAGTTGGTAGTTGTACTCGCTGCGGTATACAGTGAACTGTAGCAGAATATTTTGCACATGGTTGTTGTTTTGTCCGCAATCTTCTCACCGTACTCTCGTCTGTTACATAGGAGGCCAAAATAGGTCCACACAACCGATTTATTTGACGAAGGAGCGTCAGCTAATTCCCTGACCTCGTCTTCCTCCATATTGAAGCGAGGGTTTTGCTACGGTAGGTGAGGAGGGTAAAAAATCTCAGTGGTGCGTGCACACCTTTGCGTTTTTTATTTTTTGCGCCTTATAATTGTATTTCGTCTTTTTTTGTTTTGCAAAATTTCGTGGGACGAAATGTCATTACGCCCCTAGTGTCCGGGTCCAACTCCTCAGAAGTCTGGCCCCTGACCTCATCCTCATCAGCATCTCAGTCCATCACATCAAGGTCCCGGTAAGCTGCTCAGAAGTCTAATACTTATCTTATTTTGTATCCCTCACCACCAGTGTCTGGACTCCAACGGGGACATCCTATCTTGCATTTGGCCTTAGTATCCCTAAAGTATACGAACACATCATAATGGAGTCTAATCACCAAAGAGATGCTGTCACAAAAGACATTGCTCATTTTCAGTCATCCAAACATGTAAAATATGAAACTGTCCACTCAAATTTGGCTTCTCCTGATGGAAACAATATTATTAGTCTTCTCCTGTCATCTTTTTCTTTTATACATTTCCATCCTATATACCTACCAAACACAAGCAGGTGTGCATAGTCTTACATTTTTCCTCTCGCTGGCTGTTTTTCTTTTGCAGCTCCCAAAGTATTTGAAGATAAATTTCAATGTCACCCGGAAGCACCACCTTGCTGTGAAAGGGCTGCCAGATAAAGTGTGAGGAGCCAGGTGGATTAGCCTTTGGGAACTTTCTCTGTGGGGCTCTGACGATGTTTTAGGATCTGCTGCTGAAGCGACAGGTTTAAATCGACAGGCTGTCTGAGGGAGTGTTGACGCAGGACACACTAGTAGAGAGGTTCGCTAACACCACAGAGTGCCAATTAACCTTGTTTAAAAAGACACGTGCAGAAACTGAGTCCTGCTGAGGAAGAAGCAGGAACGCATTTCAGTCTGTCTGTCCTAATTTCTTTCATGGCCAAATCAGGAAGGCCATGAGCTTGAGGATAAACACTTATGACCAAAGCTGATTGAGAAATCAACAAGAAACAAAAGGACAACAGCAAACAGCTGCTTGTGATAAGGGGAAAAATAAAGTAACAAAGACTGAATGTAGTTGAAGTTTTCTCAAAACAGAGCTTTTTCATATCAAATATCAATTGAGTTATTTATACAATTTTTTAAAGATTTAAATGTTTTAACCTCATATAATTGACCCAATATTTCAGTTGACCTGTTTTTGTACAGCTGCATGTAAAATCTCAACCATTTCAAGTAAAATAAAGCAAAGGCTTCTTTTCAAAACAACCTTGACTGTCAGAATATCTGTGTTACAATCATGTCAAATCAATGTAATGATTATTTGCCATTACAAAACAAAAATTAAAAAAACAATTTTAATTCAATAGAATTTTGTACAAATTGCACATGGATTAACAATGAGGAAGCCCTTTAACAACTTTATATGGATTCCCCAAGCCTTTGCTATCAGAAAAAATAACAACATGTAAACAAATTATACATAAAAAGATCCCATATTTACGCTTTTTAACTCCAGGCATTTTTTAACCTATATTGTGATTTCTGCTATTGGGAGCAGTTTCTCTCCAAAACAAGACAAAGCCCCTTCACATTGCCTTCAGGGTGTGGACTGGCTGACTTTCCTTGTCATCCTGCAGAGGACACACTTCCTTCTCCCAGCTTCTGCTTTTTTGCTCTGCAGCTGACTCTGGGTCACTTGTTCAGAATAAATCTACATCCATGCTGTCCCTGGTACATAGATAAGCACCTTTGCCTCTAACAAGTGGTATAACTTTTGAATAGCATATTAAGCACCAATATAAAGTTTCACAAACAATAAAACTCACTCACTTTATCATTGAAGTACAGGATAAGCATCTTTTCTGTTTTCAAATTAGTTCAACTGTAGAGGAATAGTTTTCCATTAATATAAATATATTGTCTCTCGTCAATCTTTGGCTGCAACAAAGTGGATGGTACTGGAAAGAAAACAAGAGAATAAGAATTGGGCTTATTGACTGATTGGAAGTAGACTGGAGGTTGCTACTTCCTTCAAAATCCAAACTAAAATTTAGGGCTGGATTAAAAAACATCTGGATGGATGTATCTGTCCTGAAGCAATGATAGACAAAATGATTCACTTTCAAATGAAGTTGGCCTTATAATACCTTTTGCATGGTTTCAGAGATTGTGTAAGCAGTGTGAGATGTACCGTTGTGGGGTTCCTGTGCCCCTGTTGAATTGCAGGGTTCCAGGGCAAAAAAATTGAGGCTGATCGAGGAACACATTCCACCTAAAATAAAAAAGCACATCAATGTGTATTTTATTCTTGGCCTCATGTTTCTTCTGGCTGACAAAGAAAAGTCAAGGCCAGCTAAAAGACATACAACCAACAGCAGTAACCGTGAAAGGACACACAACTCATTAAATCAGATGGACTGTAGCACAAAACAGGCTAAAGACACAGACATAAGATTACACACTATACACACAAACAAACTCTGATGGACTCAGGCCTGCCACATTCACATCACCTTCAGCTAATCTTTGAGAGTGAAGAGAAAATCCATCCACTGGTCAACAGATTTACACATAATCCCTGTGAGTGTACTAATTCAGAGCGGATATCTCCTCCCCTAAAGTGTCAGAACATGCGCTGCATATCTGTGTGCAGACACACACAGAGACTGTAAGAAACCGTAAGGTGTTAATTTATACTGGCACCATGAAAGACAACCAGGAAGAGCATTTAAGGGGCCATTATAAAAAATGGAAGCTCTTTTGCATGTCTGTGTGGTGTGAAAATGAAAATGTATAGACAGAGACTTAATTGGTTGGGAATGTCAGATTGGACAGGAGACATGAGGGCTGAGTGTGTGTGTGTCGGTCACACATCAATTATTCCTCTGTGCTCTCAAATACTAGACAAAAAATGTAGATGGGACCCCTAGAAAAGTAAGACCCCATTCTCACAAAGCAGTCTAATGGGCATCCTTAAAGGGAATAAAAAAGAGAAAAATGAATAACAAATGTTTTGTTAAAAATCCTGAAGTTTTTATCTGTTCTTAGAAAATGTCAAATTCTTTGCAAGCATGAAACTAAGTATAGTGTATCCACGATGCACTGTGATGAAGAGAAAGAGAAGTAAAGTAAGCTCAAGTTTACAAATGTTGATGTTTGTTTAGAAAAAAGGGGTTTGTGTGCTCTTGGACATTGAAGTTTTTATCTGTTCTTAAAAATGTCAAATTCTTTGCAAGCATGAAACTAAGCCTCAGACTTAACCTCCACAAAGTTTATAGAGTTCTTAGCATATATGTACTGTGGTAAAGAGGAGTAAAGCTAAAAGTAATTCAAATTTTTGATAATGACATGAGACTGTTCACCAAATACATTGTAAATAATGCTAATCATGATAAGAAATGTTTTTCAAATGTTCTAATTTTGTCTCTTCAGGGATCAGGTTGAACTTATTATAGATATTGACTAAAATGTTTTGCTGCAACCCAAATGAACTATTAAATATTTTTATATTATATTAAAGTCCTCATGGTTATCATTGACAAAAACCATCACAATAACACTATTATTATCAAGTTGCAACTAAAAACACAGATAGAAACATTGTGTCCAATACCTTTTTTTTTTTTTTACCTATGCTTTGGAAAATACTCCTAAAATTGTGCATAGGGAGTTGGAGAAACTGTAGACAACTTTAACTTTATAAAAAAGTATTCAGTAACACTTTCTATGAAGCCCACATTTATAATGCATCATAACAGCATCCATAATGCATTATAATGCATTCATAATGTCTCATAATTACACTTATAAGTAAACATAATGCTCCATGCTGCTTTATATCAATAGTCATAAAACAATATAAAGTCAATAAATCACATCTTATGTACAGCCTGTTCATGGCAGCTTGAGATTAAATAGAAAAGAATGGACCTCACAGGAGAGCTACTTAAAAAAATCTGTAGGAAAAACGAAGACATTTTTTATTAAACAGAAAGTTAGGAGGCATCTGCTCGTCAAAAGAGATTCTTGCACAATGACCTCCTCAATAGTGTCTAAGTAATCTTTTTGCACCTAAATGTCTCTCTTTTCATACAGCACCAGCACCAGTTTTTCCTTTGTTTAAATAAAATATAAATAAAAATTGTTGTATTGCCACTTCTCTAATTTTTAAATGAAAGTGACATTCATGCAAAAACTGATTCACCTCTTGGCTGTGTACTCTTGTCATGCTTATAAAGATACACATTGTACAGCCTGTGCATGTGTTTTTGTGCTTCACTCTACCTTGTAGCTTGTATAAACTGGGTCACCACATCTGCCCCATAAAGAGTCAAACAGACATAAGTATAACTATTTATCTTCCATAGACAAATATGATAACTGCATTTAAAATAAATATAAATAAAAAATTGTTGTATTGCCACTTCTCTAATTTTCGTAAGTGAGATCCATGCAAAAACTTCAAAATACATCATCTTTGTGTTCATGGCAGCTTGAATTAAATAGAAAAGAATGGACCTCACAGGAGAGCACTTAAAAATCTGTAGGAAAACGAAGACATTTTTTATTAAACAGAGGTTAGAGGCTGCTCTCGTCTAAAAGGAATTCTTGCACAATGACCTCCTCAATAGTGTTCAATCTTGCACCTAAATGTCTCTCTTTTCATACAGCACCAGTTTTCCTTCAAGTTGTTTTTAACAATACTTCACAGGCTGGAGAAATCAGAATTCAACCATAAGAAACTATATGGCTAAATTTAAGGGGTACAATTGGGATTCACCCTTGGCCGTGTACTCTGTCATGCTTGCCAGGAAAGTCATAGTAAGACTTTATGGCTCTGTGATTGCCTGTTCTGACAAAATTGTGTTGTCTGACCTCAGCAGTAGAGATGCTTCACCTTACAATAATGTATCTAAAACTGCCCGTGGTGACAATGAAAGGATGTGTTAGTAAAGGCTAAAGTTTGTATTTCAAGGAAGAAAGTGCAAAAACAGCTTGGACTACTTATTTCCTTCATCTTATCATGTATTTCACTGATACATGAACAGGCATATCTGATGCTGATAACATTCGTTTGTGCATGACTGTGCTGCACACATAGGTCCGCACACACAAACACACTTCTGGAACACCTCAATTTCTGTGACACTTGAGTGCCTCATTAGAAGATGATAAAAAAGAGACACAGTCTCGGCTCCGAAATGTCAGACAGGTTCAAAGTTTCCAACCTCAACCCAAAATACACCTATCATCCCTCTCTCACCTAATCAGCACTGAGGAGAAGAGGGGAGCGAGGGGACAGAGGGTGCAGGGAAAGCATGCAGGGAGGAGAGGGAGCTCAGGGACATATATAAGAAATTTAATGATGTGCCTGAAACGGACCAAACCATTTTTGCAGCATAAATGTGTATTAAAAAAGATTATAGGCACAATTCTTGCCTGAAAAAAATCACCAAGATTAATGCTTTAAACACATTACTAATAATCAACTTAGCACCATGTGTTATGAGTCATCCACAATAAAACGAGGCTGTTGACTATTTTATGCAGACTTGCAGATTAGCTATGTAAAGGGGTGCAGTCACATTCACAAGCCAATAGTCGTGATTTATTTAAACATTATGCAACTTTGAAATAACAATTTCAACGATGTTCTAGCTGTGGTAGGGCTTTAAATAGAGAGAAATGTGTTCATCCCACTCACTCAGAGCCCACTCATTGCTGGCCTGCATTAGGCACCTTAACAGCAGTCATCTCACCAGAAGTGCACACGACTTTGCTCTCACACCTGACATGTTCGGTCCAAATAAAAAGAATTGGTATGCTAAAAAAATTTAAATAATTAAATAGAATGATCTATAATAGAAAAGCTAACATAGTGATCACTGACAACACAGCAGAGTGTGGCTACAGTTGGCATTGTTAACATTGCAGATCTCTGGTCCTCTTCATAGGTTAATGACTATTTTTCAGTCTCCCTAATGACAGAGACTATGTGTTGCTTTGGACAAACAGGAGGAGGAAACATCAGCAACTTTGCATGTTTTCTGGGATATTCAGGGCATGAAATATTAGGCCTGAAGCTCAGATGTATTCCTTAATTTACTCCTGATGCAGGTGTCATTTATATGGCTTAATGCTTAATTTAAATCAGTGAAGGTTTCATTCATGACATGCAGTGTTCGACTGAACTGCGTTATTACCTCATCAAGGAGGTTATGTTTTCACCAGGGTCAGTCTCTGTGTTTGTCTGCTTCTTTGTCTGTTGGCAAGATAATGCCAAAACAACTGAATGGATTTATATGGACATTTTACCAGAGGTGTAGTTTAGTTAAAGGAAGCAACCATCATGTTTTTGTGGTGATCCACATATTTGTCTGGATGCAAAACAATAGTCAATAGGCAAAGGTCCAAGTGAAGTCACAAGTCACTTGCAGTCAAGTCTCGTAGACATTTTCAGGCATATCTGCAATAGTTTTTAATCGTATGAGCTTTTTGTCCTTTTGGAAACAGTGTTACGGGTGCCCCTAAATGCCCCCATTTCTTTTAAACAGGTTCAAGAGTTGATGAATCTAAAAATGCTGACCTTGCATTTTCATATGGACAGCGAATACTGTCATCTCCAGAAACAATTCTGTCCTCACTTGACTCTAACAGCAATGGTCTTTTCACTTGTGCTGCAGAAGCTACTATGCCTGTCATGGTCTTTACAGCAAAATCTTTGCTCTTCTATATGTCATGGCCCTGGAAAAAGGGACTATTTGCCCTTCCCTAGTGTCTCTTTTGTGCCCCCCTCCCTCTTGTGTTTTGTCTCTTGTTGGTCTGTGTGTCTGCTTCCTATCACCACCACCAGCTTCAGTCGACCTCAGCTGCCTCCAGTTTGCTCATCAACCTGCAGCACCCTTCAGCCACTCATCTCCAGATCATTCTGTCTACCAGTGTGGTAAACCAACTCATTAAGGCCAACTGTACTCAACTGAGGAATCTGATTTTTTTTTTTATTTTGACTGAAGACTAATGCCCTGTTTCTTGTGCCTCAGGAAGGATGACCTCTGCCAGGGATCATCAGAAGCCTTTTGGATTACAACAACTGCTAAATGATTACCCGCCTCCAAATCCTCATTAAAACACTGAAAACTGGCATTTGAGTCTGTGTTTCTGCATTTGGAGTCCAGAAAATTATCTGCCTTTCATACAAAACTACAAGTACCGTGAGCAACAAGAGGACGGAGAACATGCACCAGTGTTTGTCGACATTTCTCATGAAGTATGCACACATCCATGTCTTCTTCTCTGGTTTTGCCGTATGTCTGCAGCAGCGTTACAGCGCCATTTGTATGTATATGTGTATTTTCATATGTATCTATGCATATATTTGTATCCATACAATGAAGAGCTTGTCTTCAGCCTGCTCTCTTGTCTTGAGTGTCTTGGGATAACACTGCTTTTCAATTGGTGCTACACAATTAAGATAGATGGATTGATTTATTGATCTCTGTTTATAAGAGGTAAAAATACTTACAAAAAAGGGTTACATTTTATGAGTAATAGTGTGATGAAGGGCTGCAACTTGCGATTATTTTCATAATCGATTAATCGGGCGATTATTTTAATGATTAATCAATTAATCGGATATTGACACATTTTTTGAAATGTCCTTTACAATTTAGCATTAAGCTGGTTTAGGTATTTTCTAAACAACAATTAAGATAATAAAAAGCATTTTTCCTTCAGTAATATTATTCTATTACAGCTTTTTTCTTTTCTTGACTTACTGTGCAAAACTGTAAGTACATTAACAGACTTGTTTGCATGATGTTCAAATAAATGCTCACAAACTTACTTTTTTTTCTTGAAACAAAGCAGGCAAAGTAGTAGCAGTCTTGTCTATAAAATATTCAATAAAATAAGGTGGAGCTGAATGTAACAAACAAATAATCTTTATACCAAGGCGAGTCTTCAGCCGTCTCCAACACACCGACATGCTTTCTCAGCAAGTCCTCTTTCGTAGGGGTCGTGCTCCCATGCCATATGAAGTTGGCCTTGCGATGTTTGCAAGTGATCGTTTGCTTTGCTTTGTTGAGAGTGAAATGCTCCCAGCTGTTGGAGGTTTTTGGTTGTTCGCGAAGTGATACTGCCATGGACGCTGCCGTGGACACTACCATTGTGAATACTGCATGTTGTTATGCAGTGACAGTCACTAGTGCACATGCACACCTCTCACAGTAGCTTACGGAAAGAGAGCAGGCTCATCTCCTCCTAACTAACCGACTGTAAGCTACAATTTCATGCACCAATACACCTGCGATTCGTTGCCGATGAAAATCGATAATTAAAGTAGTTGACAATGTACTGAATTATCAATTTTCATTGATTTAATCGATTGGTTGTTGTAGTTCTAATGTGATGCTGACCATGTCATTCAATCATTTTTCAAATTTATGGCCTTTATACTCATGTCATTGACAGAAATAAAAACATAAGAAATGGGCAGTTTGACCGTAAATAAGTAGTCACTACAGGACCTGTGTTGTCAATAAGAAGGTTCTGACAGTGGATGGAGGAGCTGGTGTGATGAGGGGGTTAGGGCTGAATGATGAACTGGCACTTGACAGCACAGTGGGAGCCGGTGCTGTGAAGTTGGTTAATCCTGAGGAGCAGGGATTACCTCAGCAGGGGGGATTGGCTCAGCAAGGGTCTTGGAGATCTTGCTGTCCTTGACCACAGTTCAGTGCTGCTGGGGCCAAAAGGGCTGACAGTCCCCACATTCAACATTTATCCCCCTGTCAATCCAGCCCCAGGCTTAGTCTGACCACATACATGGAAACTGATCTGCAGAGTGATACACATACATACCACAATATGTTATAAATGTTTTACAACCACTGGGATGGCTTGGAGAAATGACAAAGGGAGTCTTGACATCATCCTTCTTGAAGTGTGACTGATTGTGCACAAACCAACCTGAAGGCAGCTGTATCAGTACAGTGCTATTGACCCTGTAGTGCTAGTATCCTTTTGACTCATTCTTTTCTCTTTATATGTATTGTCTCAAAGGTACTGTGGCTCAAAAGGCCAGACTGTCCTTTTACAGTGCATTTTGATTAAGCTTTAAAGGTTTATGGCATATTGCGTGAGCTGAGTTTCAATGAACCCTGCTGGCCATGCTCCTCTGTTGCCAACTGCCTGACAGTTTCTTTCTTCCAGCAGACAAAGGACCAGATTTCTGTCAGGGCATCCTCACACAACCAGCCAGGAGGTAAACCATTTCACAGCATGACGCGAGGAGCAGCTTTAGCCTGCTCTTCACATGAGAACGACAAGGGGTCTATCCCATGGTGCCTCACAGGAGGGGACCTTTCTCTGGTTGACAGACATCTTAGTGTCCACATCACCTGCAGATTATGGGCCTTTTTTTGATGGCTAAAGCCCCTTGTCTAATGAGCATGGCTGGGAAAGTGTCAGTCCTGGGGCAAAGTCATGTACAGAGCGTAAAGAGGATGAATTATGTGCCTTGATTACTGATGAGTTCTGGGTGTTTCTTGAATCAAACCAGCTCTAATTCACTTTACAGCTAAAGTACACCTGCCAGCTGACATTTTGTCATTTATTAAGCAGATTCTTGTGTCTCCTCTGAACTCCAGTCAGATGATTTAATTCCTCTGCTTTACTGAGCTACTTTAAACAGAGACTACAGGGGGAATACTTCTTGAATACAGAGCCCCTAAGGTGCCACAGAGAAAAAAATATTTAAATCGTGCGCACGAGACACTAAAACATATGCACGATATATTAAAACGTGCGCTCGATTTAATTACATAAGAAAGCTAACAGACAGCCAGGCTCATCAGTAGATGGCGATAATGCCCCGTAATATATTGTCATCAGCTGCCGTTACAAACCAAGAAGAAGAAGACAGCTGGGCTCGATTGATGCATCCCAGTAACCAGCCAACATTAGCTGTGTCTGTGAATGTAGGAGGGCAGGGTATGTACAGTCCCTTAGGCTATTTATCTACCTTATAAAACGTGCGCACCAATAAGTATTTTGAGCTCACGTTTTAATATATCATGCACACGTTTTCGTATCTCGTGCGCATCATTTCTATTTTTTTTTTCTCCATGGCACCTTAGGGGCTCTGTACTTGAAACATGATGCTGAGACAAAATTAACAATCTACTGGTCACCTAATATTGAGCATTATAATGGTAGCAAATATTTATTAAAATAGAGGTAGTCTAATACCACTTGTACAAAAACCCAACAGTCATTGAAAACCTGTCAATAATCATGTAAATACTTTAACAAATATAGCTTCATGTTGCATAACTGCCTTTAAATGTGTGTTTCTGTGGTTCCTGGGTGTATCATTGAAGATGCAAAGACACAAACAGAGGAATGCGATCTCTTAACCTTCTATTCCATTAAAAACTGCATTGGTGTGAAAATGTGCAAATAGGATTGTATGTGCTGAAGGGTATTCTATGAATGAGGGACAAGCTTAGTAACTTCTCTGTGTTTTTGTATTTTGATCAAACAGTGAAGTCTGGGGCTAAAAACATGCAATTACCAAAAGTTGTAGTTCCTTGAGAGTCAACTTAAGTGTGGCTGCAGGGAACCTTGAGGTGAAGAAAGTGTGTGTGGAAAATATTTTTTTTTTTTACAACCAAATAAACTTCCTTACAGCCTAGTCCACAAAATAACTTAGGTACAAATTGTGTTTTTGTACTTGTGCTTGTTTATTATTTTATTGATCATTTCTGGTTTTAGAAATCAGAGACATTGCAGGTTGATATAAAGTTCAGTGTTGTATAAAATGGCTCCATTTGCATTAACATTTCAAAGCTTTCTGTGATAATAAAGGACTGCAGAGACAGCTGGACAAATCCATGTCTCAACATTTATGATTTTGATCTTGCAGATGTGTGACGGTCACTCTGATGTGTCCCCTCCATATCAGGAACACTTTGCACAATAGACTTCACTTGTTCAGGATCTTAAATGTACAGTAGTTTCTGTATGTTCAACATAAGAATATACCAGCTTTGAGTCTGAAAACTCTTCATTTTTCGAAAACATGCCCCTGGATTCTTGTGGGAATGCATGGTCATTAGCAACTTGAGCTCTTGAACTTAAAGAAAAAAACAACTGTCAGGATGAAAATAGGAAAGATATCAGATCTACAGGCCAAAACACTCCATATCTGTCATATGATAGAGCCACTATGATTACTCCAAGACTTGTAATTTACACAGCTTCCAAAAAATCCCACCGAATTCTCCATCCTGCAGCATCTTCATTGTCATCTTTGGAATGCTCACAAGGTTCTGAATCATTTCAGTTGACCGTGAAGTCAATGCTGGTGAAAAGCTGAAAGTCACTGCGCTGACTCTTAGAAAAAAGAAAGAAAGATGAGGTAGTGGAAATGGAATAATTCGAAGGTCAAGGCTGGCACCTCTAAAGGAGCTCCAAGTCCTTTATGTAGATGGGTGACATTAAGACCAGACAATGGGAAGGGAGAAAGATGCTGGAATAACAGCCCACAGCAGTGTGGTGCAGGACTCTCAAACAACACACACTCGATTTAATCTCTGATTCAACAGCTTCTAATGAACTAAACAAAAAAAGCCTACTTCAGTTTAGGCAGCCATTAAAATCCAGACACATTTTTAATACAAATTGCGTCTCTTTTTTTCTCCAGACTTATTATTCAAATAGCATAAGACCCCTGATGAGAAAATCTCATCTTTGTTCTCAGTGTCATGCTGCTTAAAGTCTTCATGCAATATTAACTTGCAATAGAGCGTCGAGGACAAACAAACCTGGGTACGCACAATAAATAAAACAAAACCGCCAATGATTGGCACACCATTAGACAGTCATGAATTATTCAGTACCAACAATCATATCAGTTTGACAAAGGATCAACATGTAGATGGAGGAACAGGCCCAGAGTTTCTGATTACAATTTAAAAGCTTGATTTTGCCTGCTCCCATCCCTAAAAACCTGTCAGTCAGCATTTTGGAGAGCAGAGGCATGAATGGGTCCACTCGCTCTTCTGAGTGATTTGGACCTCCTGCTGTTCGCAAAGAAAGGCTGTATCTGACCAGCTTTGAGACAGCTCTGAATGAAGAAATAATTGTGAATGTGGGAGAATTTCACAGCCAGGAGCATGAAACCCTCGACGAGATGGATGGACAGACGTACAGGGATGGAGTCAGGAAGGACTGGTAATTAGGTGTCATAGTGCTGAACAGAGGGGAGCCATAGATGAAGCTGGATGATTTACATTGACATGAAAACAAACACAACTGTGTGCACATAAACTCCACAAAGAACAAGGTGACACATAGAAACTACTGATTAAAAGTTTGTCTGCTTGAGTGAAGTATTTCTGCATTAATCTCAATATGTGAAGAACAATAACCTGCAGAGTTTCATGTTCTCTATCTGTCAGACACAACCTCTAACAGCTGTCTGTCCATTAAACAGGGCAGCTATTAAGAAACACTGACAAATGATTTATGGATATAATTAGCTCCTCATATAACAAAAAGCCTCCTGGCTGGAGTCTCTATTGTCTTTAGCATTTTGGTGAGCTGCTGAAAGGCAAACTGAGTCTCGTAGCAGAGATACATGGTAAATGTGCTGGTTAGCTATGAAATAATGGATTGGCAGTTAAAATAGGCTCATTTATCAAAACAGCTGAGAGGAAATCTCTTCAGAAAAAGACTGAAGCTGTTCTGGAATATCAACTATACAGAGATATAAGTGTGATATTAGGGTTTACTGCAGGAGAAATTATACACTTAAAGGTCAAAAAGATGTGAAGTAGTGTGAAAGAGCATCATTTCTGAGGTTGTAAAGGTTGAAATATATTATAGTAATCAACGCAATAGAACAGGTAAAAATGTATCTTACACAATGTTTTGTGTAAAATACTGAAATAAATTGAGTTACATCTAACATCGACAAAAGCTAGTAGTATTAACCTTTAAGATACCATTTTTTTATGAATGCTAATTGACCAGTATAATTAAGCTTTATGAATGTGAAGCTACATAGCTGGCTAACAAATGGCTAGAACCCTTATCATTTGTGCTAATGGCTATCATGCTTACCTTGTGCTAGCATGCTACCCATGCAAAGCGTAATAATGTTTTACATATCTTGTCAACATAAGATCGAGGAATCTTGGACAAATGTTAAATCATTGTCTTCTGTGTTGTCTTTAAAAAGAAGAAGCTGATTTGCTTCAACACAGTTAACCATTGAAACTGATGAGAGAGGACTCAAATAAACATTTCTAGAAGCTACGTGAGCAGTGATATTTCCAGTGTGTCCATGTGTCAGTATTGTCATTTATCAATCAGACACAATCCAATAGGCAAACAATCTTACCTTCAGTTGTGATGTTGGCTTCAACAATGGACAAGCACTACCGCATATGCTCGCTGTAGAGCATGTTTGACAACTTTCAAAGTCGAGCTGGAGTGAATGCTTTTTTTAAGGGTGTCTACATTATAAATCATACTAAACCTAATCCTGCACGTATAAAGGTTTCTTTTATTTCAACAAGTTATCAGTGAATACAGCTTTTGCATGGGAACTTGGATTTCATGGGTTTCATTGCCGTCAGTAGCACTGATATACACTAGATCGCCAAAAGTATTCACTCACCTGCCTTGACTCACATATGAACTAAAGTGACATCCCATTCCTAATCCATAGGGCTCAATATAATGTCAGTCCACCCTTTGCAGCTTCAACTCTTCTGAGAAGGCTGTCCACAATGATAAGGAGTTTGTTTGTGGGAATTTTTGACCATTCTTCCAGAAGAGCATTTGTGAGGTCACACACTGATGGCGGACGAGAAGGCCTGGCTCTCAGTCTCCGCTCTAATTCATCCCAAAGATGTTCAATCCGGTTGAGGTCAGGACTCTGTGCAGACCAGTCAAGTTGATCCACACCAGACTCTGTCATCCATGTCTTTATGGACCTTGCTTTGTGCACTGGTGCTCAGTCATGTTGGAAGAGGAAGGAGCCAGCTCCAAACTGTTCCCACAAAGTTGGAGCATGGAATTGTCCAAAATGTCTTCGTATGCTGAAGCATTCAGAGTTCCTTTGACTGGAACTAAGGGGCCAACCCCAGCTCCTGAAAAACACCTCCACACCATAATCCCCTCTCCACCAAACTTTACACTTGGCATAATGCAGTCCGAAAAGTATTGTCTCCTGGCAAAGGCCGAACCCAGACTCATCCATAAGATTACCAGATGGAGATTGTTGGAGATTGTGTGATTTGTTATTCCAGAGAACACGACTCCACTGCTCTAGAGTCCAGTGGCAGCGTGCTTTATACTTCAGCATCTGACGCTTTACATTGCACTTCGTGATGTGAGGCTTGGATGCAGCTGCTTGACCATGGAAACCCATCCATAAAGCTCTCTGCACTGTTCTTGAGCTAATCTGAAGGCCACGTGAAGTTTGGAGGTCTGTAGCGACTGACTCTGCAGAAAGTTCACACTATGAGCCTCAGCATCCGCTGACCTCGCTCCATCAGTTTACGTGGCCTTCCACTTCGCAGCTGAGTTGCTGTCATTCCCAAACACTTCCACGTTCTTATAATACAGCTGACAGTTGTCTGGAATATTTAGGAGTGAGGAAATTTCACAACTGGATTTGTTGCACAGGTGGCTTCCTATCACAGTTCCACCCTGGAATTCGCTGAGCTCCTGAGAGCGACCTATTCTTTCACAAATGTTTGTAAAAGCAGTCTGCATGCCTAGGGGCTTGATTTTATAATCATGGCCATGGAAGTGACTGGAACTCCTGATTCTGATTATTAGGATGGGTGAGCGAATACTTTTGGCAATATAGTGTACATGTGAAAATTTAAAGGGAGGGTCTTGGGGTCCTTCAGCAGAAACTTTTGCTTAGTTGAAGTAATATTCTACATTTTTATATGTGTTTCTGACCAAAAAACAAGACACATTTTTAGATTTTGTCGGGGAAAAATAGGAGTTTTCCTGCAGAGTGTGTCATTATAACAATGGTAATATATATCCTCATTATTATGTGTTTTATTTACTCAACATATTGTTTGTGGATAATAATTTGACCATCATTACTATATTCCCTATTTATTTATTATATTTACCATTATAACATTTGTTGTTACTCTTATTTATAATCCATTTAACACTGATACAAGCAGCATCTTACATCAAATCAGCTCTGCTCAAACCAGACCAAATCAGAGGGGAATTATAAAATGAGAAGCAGAATGATGAATGTTAAGAGGAGTAAATCACGGTTTTCAATCTCAACAGGTTCTATTTAGGATGACTGCCACAAAAAGTGCAGGCCATAGCACAGAAACCAATTACTTCTCTTATGTTGAAGAGTTTCAACAAACTAGAAAAAGAAATAACCACTGAAGAGTCTGCAGAAAGAACCGCAGAGGCCATTCTTTGTCAAACTTATCAATGTTGTGTCAATGCCCCACTCCACTCTCTGAGAGAAAAGCCTCTTACTCTCTAACATAGAGGTGCTTTGTCATTGCACCACACTTTCAGCTTTACCCAAGGACAACATTCAAGCTCACATTCATTCTTCTTCAGCTCTCTGCACTTAGGAATAATTCTAATTAGCCTATCTACACACTTCCAATTTGTTAAAACCTGCTTCACAATGTTCATTTTATTTGTTCAGACTGGATAGTTAGACGTCAGAATCACCCTCTCTCTCCCTCTGAGATGTCTGTCAGATCGAGGTTTTCACTGTGTGTCACTGTGCAGACACCAGCTGGGAGCTGCTGGAGATTGTTGATGTTGTGTAACTCTCACCTCTCCATGTAGTTTCCAAATACTCCCATAGCCTGTATAAAGAACATGGCCATTTGCATACTTAAGGATGCTTTTGAGTCCAATTGATGGCAGCTGCCTGACCTGCAGTGCCAGCTTTTCATCCAGGCCAATCATGCCCCAAATGACACACAATTTTAAATTCTTACCTAAATCAAGACAAGTGAGGCAGAACAGGTTTTGGCAGTGGTTTTTCCAGCCCCCTGTTGTCTCTGTTGTTTGACATGTACCACCAACAGAGAATCAGTGACCCTGCTCATAGTCTAAAGAAGCTTCCACTGCAGAGCCCAATGACTGGCTGTCTGAAGCACCTCTGATTTCTGCTGTCTGACTTGAAGCAAACAAACACAGACCAGTTCTGTGGTCCAAGCATAAACTGACATTTACACTAAAAGGGAGAGGACTGGTACGCACAAGAAAAATGTTGCTGTTTTTCTACTCTGTGATGTCAAAGTCTGAGGAAGGTGCAGTTTCCTGGCATAAATCGACCATGTAGGAAAAAATTCAGTCTCAAACATGTTGCATGTTTCCCTACTTTGTTTTATCTAAAACACTGACTCATTTCTAAGACTTCAGGATATTATCTCTATAAATCTTTTTCTTTTATCCCACTCGCAGTTTTACTTCAATAACATTTTAAATATCAGTTAACTTGGCAAAGTTTTTGTCTTTTCTTTCACAAAAATTCCTTTCTTTTTCTGTGAGTTCCTTTAAAGTTTCTTTTTTGTTGAATTTCCTCATTTTTTATTCATGGATGAATCTGGGTATGGTGTGATACATTATTTTAGACACTTTGACTGACAGTTTAAATGCGTGAACCTTAAAAAAAAGCCTCTGCTTTCCTTTTGTTGTTTATCTTCCCAAACCCCTTTCTCAGAATACTGGTTCACACATTCAGAGACTTACTAGTTCAATTTGAGTAATCCTTCATCAAGCTTCTCTATGGCTTTTTATCAGTGCACAGGCAGGTTTTTTTCCCTGATGTACGTGTGGGGGTTGTTTTTGGAGCTTTTGGTCACATTATACAAGCTGGAGAGTCCACATTTTGACCATTAGGGTTAATCCCAATTCTACCCCTTAGCCCTTGTCTTACCCCTTGGTTTTGTGCATTCATGTCAAGTGAAGTGGTGTTCCAATTCTTCGTAGGGCTAAGAGGAAGGGCTAAGACCAATAGCTACACAGCCCTTGAACAAAAGACGGACCGGGACCTCTCTTGAAGTAAAGGGGAATAAGAATTTCCCATAATACACGTCACTCTGCCTTCTGCTAACAAGAAGGCAACTGAAGGAAGCACATAATTGCAAGTAATTATTAAAGCATTAAAGAGGACATATCATGCTGATGCATGATTTAATACTTACATATAATATAATAAATTTGAAAACAAGACCTTACACCCCCTTAATTTTCCAAAAATTAGATATTGTGTTTTTTTCTGATATCCTAGAACGAGATTTGATGCCTCTGAAAATAGGTCATTGCGAGATGTCCGCGAGATTTCAAACGTCATGACATCACGAGGTACCTTTCTTTTTATTGGAGTAATCTGATAAAACACTTCCTCCTCTGTGATGTCCGTTAGCCCCAAACCCTCACCGAGGAACACATCCAGCAGCAGGGGTATAAAACTCCCTCGCTCACTTTCCCTCATTACCAGCTCTGGCCTGTAGGGGGACTCAATACGCGGTCGCTGCTTTGAGCCTGCCGGAAAATACAGTAGAAGAAGAAGGACAGGCTGGCTCAGCCCCCGATAGAACTGACCAATCAGAGGACAAAGGGCTGTGACATTGCGAGGTAACTTTAGTTCATCCTTTAGACGAAACGTTTCAACAAGTGCTTCATAATGGCCTAAAATGAGGATATTGAGAACGCCATTGTGGGGCAATGAAGGAACTAAATGACTTGTACTGGGGGCAGAAATGCTTTACAGGCATCCTAGTCTGGCATAGTGAAAAGGAGAAACAAGCATGATATGTCCTCTTTAAGTAAATATGTATCATATTTTGAATTGTTGGTCATATTTTACAATTTGTCGTGATAGCAAGCTAGCTTTTGCAGCTGTAGCTACAGCTATTGTCGCATATGCCTACGTCACGGCCAGCAAGTGACTCCGGGTGGTGACGTAGCGGGAATTGAGTGGCGTCTCATTTCTCAGTGGTGTGTTTTCACTCCTTCCTTGACCCTCAAAATAGAGGGCTAAGGGGAATGTGTAGGAGAAAGGAAAGGGCTAAGGGGTGAATTGGAATTCACCCTAAGTGCTCTGTTAGGCTATGGTTCCTGAAGTCCTGCTTTAAAACTAACATGATCTAAGACCAACCTGTGATCACACAACAACTGAGATATGATACTGATGGGATGTGTGTGAGTTCCCATAAATGAAGCCTGAAAGAGACAACTGTCAGTCAACTTAAGGTTTGATAACCAGCTGGTGGAGAGATGGGGGGATGAAGGTTTGAAGGGTGGGGAACTTCAAATAGGGATCAAAGGAATAAAAACCAGGCTATGGGTGTGTTTTTCTGGTTTACTGTTTAAAATAATCCCTGTTCATGCCGAAAGCCTAATATTTAGGGTTTAAAGAGACTCTTACATAGTTATGATGTCACATATTGTGAAATACATGGAGGCTTCAGGACTTTAATGTGTCACTTGTGATTTATGATCATGGACTTTGAGAGGTCTTTAGAAGAGCCAATTTAACCCAAAACAACAGATTTTCCTTCACTCATCACAATTAATATATATAAACAGTGATTAACAAAATAATTACACCACCAATCAATGTAGCGTTTCTTGCCACAGCTGCCTTAAATAAACAGCACTGGTAAAAACCAAAATGATCCCCAACATTTTAATGTTTGTGTAATGGTTTATTCATCAGAATGTGTTATTTTTCTTAACTAAAATGTCAAATTATACTTACTAATTTGTGTTCCTGTAAAGAAGAAAAAGATGGGGTGCTGGTTTGGCGTAGTGGTTAGCACCCCATGTGCCTATCCACTGTCTCTCCCCTGTCAATAAAGGCACAAAATGCCCAAAAATATACATTAAAAAAAAAAAAAGAAGAAGAAAAAGATTTTTTTGTTTTTGGTAGAATGTGATACTTGCTCAATTTCTGACCTCTCAGAGAAGCCCAGTGAGGCGGCTCAAATTTAGGGATCAAAAGGTAAAAACAATGTTTGAACTTGTACATGAACTCAGCTGAATCACTGGACATAGTTCAGTTGTTTTTTGAATGCATTATTTTCTTACTGTAATAATGATTAGTTTAATTTGTCCCAAAGTCACTTTTGACATAGATCAATGTTCAAATTTAAAGTGACACAAGCTTGTTTAATCCAGATCTATAAACTTGTCTAGTAAGCTAGTGAAGCTAAAATATCTAGAGTATGTACCATCTGGTCCACAATGATTTAGAAGCCAGAAACCCCAAAGTTACAAATTTCACTTGGTTTACAGTCAGCTCCATCTTTATCCTATATCTGGACCTCTGATGGACACTGTTTTACACATTTGGGAATATTAAATGCTTTGAAAGAGCATTTGTTACTACTAACAAGAAATACTTCAATGTGAGACCCTCCCCCCTGACAGTGTCTCAGGGCTCTCATACAACAGCAGTGCATTCATCAGCTAGGGATGAACTTGTTTTCTTACATTTAACAGGAGTCATATATGAAGTGTGCAGGATTTTCATCTGAATAATTCTCCGGTGCATGCGTGGGTTCTCTCCAGGCATTCCAGCTTCCTCCTACAGACCAAAAAACATGCTTATCAGGTTAATTGTTCACTAAATTGCCCTATAAGTGTGAGCCTGAATGGTTGTCTATGTCTCTATGTGGCCCTGTGATCGCCTGGTGACCGGTTCAGGATGTACCCCACTTCTTGCCCAGTGACAGCTAGGATGGGCTCCAGCCTCCCCAACCCCAAAAGGGATAAGGGGTATAGAAAAAGAATGAATGAATAATTCTCCAACACATATTTTCAACTAATCTTGATGTATATGGTTGCTCCAAAGTTACCTCTGTGTGCAGTTATGCATGCACATACAGTAAAGGTATTCAGACACACAGGCACGGCCCACTGTTTCCATGGAAACCTTGCTCTGCCTACCAAAAGTTCTCAAAAACAATTGTGTGTGCGTGTTATTGCATGTGAGGCAGTTTCTGTCCCTCTGGGAGTGTGATCCATGTGTCAGTAAAAGTTGTAAAAAGGCCTGGGCAGAGAGAGAGAGAGCTGGTAGAGGACTGACCCTGCTGACCCCTTGACTCCAAGGATGTGACTGGGTCATACAGGGGGAGATAACTGAGGGATCTATCTGCTCACCCTGGGGCCCTGTTACTCCAGCATGGTTCCTGCTGGGTCAAATCTTTCATCAAATTATTTTAGTACTTAAAGATTATGTGTTATTTGGACAATACAGTCTTGACTCATTGAGCTGAAAACCTTTCTTTTAGACTTCAAAAGAAAAAAAATAACAACTATGGAGATCAGAGGTCCTGACAGCAAAAATATGTGTTTCCAGAGTGAAGTCCTATGGACAGAGAGGAGAAAGAAGAAACAGTGGAGTTAAAGTGGAGGTAAAGGATACAAAAGATGAGAGAGGACGCATGCATCTAGAAGAAGAGAAGAGGGAACTGGTTCACACACAAACCAGTCTGATTCAGTGAAAGCTTCTGGGTCATCCAATCAGACAAGTTTTGTGTTGGAGCCTACTTTAATGCATTCTCTTGAAATTGCTATCAGATTTCTTTATTTACAAAAATAAAACAAAACTTCCTTCATCACTCAAAGTTAGAAGAATATAGTCTTCTATATCACTTACAGTGTTTGAGGTTCTAGAAATATTTAGTAATGTAGGAAAGCATTTTGTTGATGTGAACAGCTAGTATTCTGGTATTATTACCATATTTATAAAGGTTTCAAATGTTCTTCATAGTATACTGTTATTCTGTCACTATGCTCTCACCTGGACTAATTAAAAGAAATGAAAAGAAATCAAAGACTGTCAAACAAGTTACTTATTTTTTGATTGTTTTAAATGTAGTGCTGCGTTCACACCGCAAGCGACCCAGCTACCAAAATCGCGTCGCCCACTGACGTAGCGTCGCGCATCCATAAATACCTCATTTTGGTAACCGCTGCCGTTGGCTGCCGCTCGAGTTTCACCGCGATCATTTCATACACTCAACAAAAATATAAACGCAACACTTTTGTTTTTGCTCCCATTTTTCATGAGATGGACTCCAAGATCTAAAATTCATTCCAGATAAACAATATTACCATTTTTTTCAAATGTTGTTCACAAATCTGTCTAAATGTTTGATAGTGAGCACTTCTGCATTGCTGAGATAATCCATCCCACCTCACAGGTGTGCCACATCAAGATGCTCATCAGACACTATGATGAGTGCACAGGTGTGCCTTAGACTGTCCACAATAAAAAGCCACTCTGAAATGTGCGGTTTTGTCTCACAGCAAAATGCCACAGATGTTGCAAGCATTGAGGGAGCGTGCAATTGGCATGCTGACAGCAGGAATGTCAACCAGATCTGTTGCTCGTGCATTGAATGTTCATTTCTCCACCATAAGCCGTCTCCAAAGGCGTTTCAGAGAATATGGCAGTACATCCAGCCGGCCTCACAACAACATTCCACAGGCCACAATTGACAATCTGATAAACTCTATGCGAAGATGTGTTGCACTGCATGAGGCAAATGGTGGTCACACCAGATACTGACTGGTTCTAAGTCCCCAAACCCCTAATAAAGCAAAAAAAATTGCACATTTCAGGGTGGCCTTTTATTGTGGACAGTCTAAGGCACACCTGTGCACTAATCACGGTGTCCGATGAGCATCTTGATGTGGCACACCTGTGAGGTGGGATGGATTATCTCAGCAATGCAGAAGTGCTCACTATCAAACATTTAGACAGATTTGTGAACAACATTTGAAAGAAATGGTAATATTGTTTATCTGGAATGAATTTTAGATCTCGGAGTCCATCTCATGAAATATGGGAGCAAAAACAAAAGTGTTGCGTTTATATTTTTGTTGAGTATATATCATATAATAGGATGTATATGCGGACATTATTCCAGCTGTATCTCTTTCATTCACTTATCAACCACAAAACACTGCAGCTGATGCCCTGCAGCAGCAGCATCTGTGAGTTTACTGCGGTCCGTCTAGGTGGAACTAATGTCCTCACTGACATTAGTCAGTAGTCCGGATGAATAACTGTCTGTAGTCCGGATGAATAACTGTTTGTCTCGGGTACCGTCACACGTACACACCTCTGATTGGCTGTTGCCGCACAGCCACGCACGACATCGCCTGAATAGATAAACTTTTTTTAACTTTGACATCGCGCGACGAGTGATGTGATCGTCTTGTACGCGGCTGTCGCATCGCGGGAGGGTTAGCCCCGCCCCATCGCAGCTGTACATTGACTTTGAATGGAGAGTGATCGCCGAGGTAGTACAAGTAGCGTCCGGTGTGAACGCACCTTTAGAGAGGTAGCAACAATAGATTTAGTTTCTAGCTTAGTGAAAGCTACCAAGGAGGGTGGTGCGTAAAACAATAATTTGGGCTATTGATGTTGCCAGGCACAAACAATAACAATAAAAACAATGTTCTTTGCATTGTCCTGATTACAAGTTTTGTTTCTGTACTTTTATTTGGTTAACAAGGAACAAAACCCTTTCACCATCATGGAAGGTGACCAGTAGCACTGTTTCCACAGAAAAAGATTATCAAAATCTGGAAAGCACTCAGGCAGCTCAAACCTCCATCAAGTTAGCTTACATATTTCTATTACATCTGTTAGCAGGAGTTCCATGATAAAGTTACCATCATAATATGATTCCTTGTCCCTGAAAGCTCAAACTAGCAAAATATAATCATTTTCTGAACATCTCCTGAAAATGTTAGCAAAATCCATTGAGTAGTGTTTGTGTAATCTTGCCAACAAAACAAACAAACACACATACTTCAGCAAAAATAAAACATCCCTGGTGGAGGTAAAAATGGAGAGAGGACATTTTGACCATGACTTTGAGGTTACATTCACTACCACTAATGCTAATAAACGTTCATTTGTCATGTACTGAGTACCCCCGATCCAGCTGTATTCTCTGTAAGTCTGAGATACTGTTAGAGCTCCTTCCCCTTTGAGGCTCACTTATATGTGGGCTAAGTATACTTTTGATTGGTTGACCGGTCAGCTCTATGGTAAAGGTCAGTTCTGTGCTGCTTTGGACAGTGTTGACAATGACTCTCTAATCATTCCACTGCTGCTCTGGGCTTGTAACCTAGATAGAATGAGATAGAATGGGCTTAAATCATTGGAGAAAATAGGGCAGTATGTCTCGCTTGTAGTATGTTCGCCATTTCAGGCAGCTAATTGCATGGTAAAGAGGGGGAGGAAGATGTCCTGATTCTGCAAACCTTTTGTCTTGTTCATATAAGTGCTCAATCATGGAGATGAGACATGTTAAACACAAAATAAGGGGCTTTTAAACTCAAAAAAGCATATTGAAGGCTATTTTAAGTCCATTTTGGCTTAAGAGATTGGAGAATTAGCATCTGCAGTTGATCTTAAATAGATCCAAAGCTGACTATTCTGACAGTCTAATAAGTTAAAGCTGTATGTGGGGCAGCTTCAACCAGGTGGTGGTCAATTTTGAATTGGTAGTTCAAGAGTTTAAAGGATAATGGACAGATCAAGTGTCATCATCATTGTCAACATGGTGAACTAAACTCAGATCCATGCTCACACGCACACACAAAAAGGGCATACAAGCTCCCCACCTGTGAAAAAGAACAAACAGCCCACTGAACCATCTGCTGACATCCTCTTCCCATAAGTTCACATCTGCTTTAGCTTCTATAAACTTATTTAAAATGGCAGTAATGTTTTTCTCAAACAGACAACATCTGGTTGTGCAAAGGGTAAGGAGTGCCAGCACATAAATATCACCACTACTCCCACATACACATAGAGATTAGTTCATGTGAAAGCGGAGAGGAACAGATGTATGAACTTCAGACATGCAGTCTGTAGAATGATTGTAATGATTTATAATCATGTGTTTGTTGTTGTCAGTCATTTAGACAAAGTTATTGTTCTCCTCTGAGTCTGTATGTGTGATGTTGGGGGGTGATGGTTTGATGCCTACATGTTTTATCTCTCTGTTTACACAGCTCTCAAGTCTCTGGCTCTCCCTTTATCCCTTTTTATTGCACAGAAACATAAAACTTTTCCTTTTCTACCAATAACCAACTCTTTATGCCTCCTGCTCTTTTTCACTTTCTTTATTTCTCTGTCGCCATGGTTCTGCTCCTCACTTGTCCTCCCACACATGATAATATATCAGGTTTCACAGGAGCGAGAGTTGAACAATTGAAGTTAACACTTTAACCAGAGTGTCAGAGTGCACTTGTGGCTCTTGCATTAATTTTGAAATAATGCTGTTGTATTTTTATCTGCCTTTTTGGTTTGGTTGACTTTTTATCATATTTGCATACTTTTTTTTAGATACATGCAGATTTTTTTTTACAAGAAAGACCTACCTTGTTGTAACAGTCCAATTCATGTTTACAGATGATAAAATAATATTAAATATCCAAATTCCTATTAATTTGGACATTCTCTTAATTCAAAACAGCACAGAGACAGCTCTCATCACAGTCACAAATGACCTCTTGATGACCTCTGACTCTGGCTCCACCTCCCCCCTCATCCCTCTCGACCTCTCTGCTGCATTTGATACTGTTGATCACGACATCCTCCTTCACCGCCTCCAACACGACATTGGTGTCTCTTGCACTGCCCTCCAATGGTTTCACTCATACCTCACAGGAAGGACCGAGTTCATAGCCCTGGGGGACGCTAAATCCTACCCCCACGCTGTCACCTGTGGGGTCCCCCAGGGCTCTGTCCTCGGTCCAACCCTCTTCACCATATACATGCTGCCCCTTGGTCGTGTCGTCAGCAGGCATGGAATACAATTCCACTGCTATGCTGACGACACTCAACTCTAACTCAAGGTTTGACCCCCATCTTAGCTTTGAACATCATGTAACTCACATCTATAAGATGTCCTTCTTTCACCTCCGTACCATTGCCAAACTCTGCCCATCTCTCTCCCTTCCTACTGCAGAGGCTCATTCATGCCTTTGTCTCCTCTCGGCTGGACTACTGTCATGCACTCCTCACTGGGGCCCTTGCAAGAGCCTCCAAAGGCTTCAGTATGTTCAGAACAGCGCTGCCCGTCCTCCGTCACACCCATCACTGTCTGCATGTTGCAACCCTCACCTACCTCACTGAACTGCCAACTGTACCGTCTACGCCCGCCCAGGACTCTGCTCAGGACCATGGGCGACAGGGTCTTCAAGGCTGCAGCTCCCCGTCTGTGGAACGCCCTCCCCGACCACCTCAGGGCTCCCCAGACGGTGGACTCTTTCAAAAAATGACTGAAAACTTCCACATTTCGCATTGCTTTTCCTGGCTGATTTTATTGTTGACTGCTTTGACTGCTTTTATTGTCATTATCATTGTTTTTATTGTTTTCTTCTGTGCACTTTGAGATTTGCCCACAAATGTAAAGTGCGTTATAAATAAAATCCATTATAATTATTTTTATTATTCTCCTGTGCCCACAATGTGACTGTATGTGTACGTGAGGTGTGTTTGTTTTATTAATTGGATGTGCCTGCCCTGTATCGTATTCGACTGAGGTCGTCCATTGCTGCCTGCGATTGGCTGTGGAGAAGGGAAAGTCCTTATTTGAATAGCTCACTGACGTCACCACAGGAGGAGGGAAGCCCTGGCTCGACTGTATTCCAACTGGCTGAGTCAGACTCGCCATTAGTGTTTTTTATGTTAATATCCTTTATTTTATGTATGATCAAGTAGAGGCACCTCAGGGTAATTTCAGCTTGTTTATTGTTATAAATATTTAGAAGTACATAAACTGTACTAGGGCGGCACAGTGGCTCAGCTGATAGAGCACGTGCCTCACAGCAAGAGGGTTCCTGGTTCGATTGTGAAGTTTGCATGTTCTTCCCGTGCATGCGTGGGTTCTCTCCGGGCACTCTGGCTTCCTCCCACAGACCAAAAACATGCTCATTAGGTTAATTGATGACTCTAAATTGCACTTACACACTTTTTCTTCTAGTTGCTCCTCGTGTTTTGACCCTTTTTGCCCGACTCTTGAAACCTGATTTTTGCCTGCCGGATTTGTACCTCCCGCAGACCAAAAGAACCTCAGTTCTCAAAAGCTAATTGAGTGTTGTCAATGGAGGGGTGGTGTAACATAATGTAAAGAAGCAAATGTAATTTAAGCATCATACAGTGTTTTGAAGTTCACCCTGTTTCCTCTTTGGCTTGTTGGTGATTGTGCTTTCTCAATTTCATATCTTATTCATTCAATCATCTGTGTGTGGGAGTATTATTTCTCTGTTTGCTTGGCACATCATTAGATATCCCTGTGGACTGATGACACTTAAAATCACTTAATGTGGTTCTGCTGCCAGCAAACAAACCCTAGAAATGCCCATGTGAGTTTTCCTTTCCTTCATTTAGTTAGGTCTTGAATGAAAGAACTAAACAGCCATCTGGTATTTTGATGTAAACTTTTGCACTGGTATTTCAGAGCCTGCTGAGTGCAAATCTGGCCTTGTTCAACCTGTTGCAGGCTGATTTAAACTTGCTCAGTCCCTCATAGTGAAATGGGATTGCTTTAGTTTCATATTGACATACGATCTTGAAAACTATCAATCTTTTCATTTTCTTTCTGGCTGCAGGCTATACAAGTTGACGTCCCTCTTGGCATACACATTTCCCAGCTCTGTGTGGTTAGATTTAAAGGTGTTCCAGACCAAAAGGGTTTTCATAGTCCTGGGCCACAGGGAGAAAGCCTTGGTGCAACTTAATCAAACGCCTACTCCTTTTCCTTTCAAAGTACTACACCTACTCCTTGTGACTTCCCACCTCATCAAAAAAAAAAAAAGATTCATTGTCCTCACCATCAAGGCACTGACTTCAGATGTTAGACTATTTTCCTTCAAAGCAGATAGGAATTCATCTCTGCTTATCAACTGAGAAAGTGGTCACTCCAAAGCTTGTGATAAAGCTCTGTAGTAACTCACTCAATAACTTATGAATACATAAATGCTCAAGTTTAGCGTTGCTCCCCAACAAACCCACCAAGCTAAAGTTGCCACCACTCATTGTCTTTCCTCTGAAGACACATAATAAGAGATTAAAACATGCTCTATATAAGGACAGCCATGCAGCCACTGTGTATTATAAAGCAGTCATGTGAAAATAAGATGTATCTGACTCTCTTGATATGAAGCTGCTGTGGTCGAGTGACTTTGGTTCAAGTAGCTGCACACATCAGGACTGCTAGCACTCTGGGACGATAAAGGGTGCAGATAAGGATGGTGGTCCAGAGTTCAGTGGCCTGAATCAGATCCGTCCCATTTTTTGATACTTGGTGTCACACTTGCACAGGTATAAGTATTGTTTGAATGTTTGAGCTCAAGATTGAAATAAAAAAAAGACATAGTAGGAAAATGGTAGAAAAATTTGTCCTTTCATAAAGAAATTGTCAGTTGGTCTGAAGTTTCACCACCCTTCTCTTTTCAGATGTTAATACTGAGGCATCTGACTGATGTTTTGATGGATGATCTTGTTTCCTTCAATAGACTAGCTTGTCAACAAATTGTCTTTATCATTTTTTGCTGTACTTTTAGTGTTGTACATATGTATTTGCATGCTGTTGTGATTGTAAGTAACCTTGTTAAGCATGGTGCTGCCTATCTTGGCCAGGACACTGTTGAAAAGACTTTTTTTTTTTTACCTCAACGAGTTTCTTTTCCTGGTTAAAAAAGGTCAAATTGAAAAATAAAGTGAGAATCCCAAACAGACGGGCAGAAATTCTTGCAGTGTGGCAAACTGTCTCATTCTCTGAAAACTGACTCAGCTTTTTGTGTCTCATAAACCTTGGTCTCTGAATCCAACTGTTGTCTGGCAGGTAGATTATTTTTGTCCATGCAGCTGAAGCGAGTGCCATATGTCTGCATGTAACCCCTGCAACAACCATGGCAGACATTTTCTTCTTTTTCCATCTGTCTATCAAAAGATCCAGCATTTTTGATTTCCTTTGGTGAACCGTGTTCATGTATGCATTGGCGTTTTTACCCCTGTAGGACATTATGTATATTTGTGCACAATACTGAGAATTGTAACATTCCAACTCTCAGGGATTTTAAATTGTTTTTAGATTAATTTGAAATGTTTGATTATTTTATCTAAGAAATATGTTTTGATACATAGTACCTTAACTTTCATTACTTTTAAAAAAGACTAAGTGGTTACATTATTTATAACAGCAAGTGGCTCCACAATAAAAGCCAGTTCACCTTGAATACATCAAGGCTAAGCTTGCTTAATTTTTTGTATCAAATAAAGCTTTAACTGTGAGCCATTGCTTTACAGTAATATTGTTTGCTGATGGTCTTGTGCTTCTATTCCAGATGGTAACAACCAAATAAAGTATATGGCTGAATTGAAAAGAATCATATGTTTTAAATGACGTATGACACTTGTGACTTGGTTACCCCAGCGACTCTGCAGGGGTCATTTTTGCAGAGAATACTGGAAAAGGCCCACTGGCAGACTGGGTCAGTTAAGAGGTTGGGAAAGTGAGCAGACTATTCATTTTATTCATGACTCCCATTAGTGCCAACGAAGAAGTCGGTCTTCATCATGGTGGAGGAGGTCTGAGGTCACATTAAATTCATATCAGAGATTTAATTGAGCCAGACTGACGCACAGTCCGCTGTTTGCCTGAATCAGCCCTCATTTAGCTCCCTCATTCTCCTGGCTGACACTGAGAGCTCAGCTCTGTGTTCATTCAGCAGATTAAATTATACAGAATAAAGACACATGACAAACAAGGTGAGGTTCAGTGAAGCTTTGATAAAAGACTTTTAATTGAAATGCTACATCCTTCAGAGGATTTGCATCAAAAAAATAGCCAAAGTGAGCTGCTGACTGAACATCCTGATTAAAGAAGAGCTGAAAAACACACTAACTGAGTTTTTTACAACATTTCTGTTGTGTTTGGTCATGCTGCACAGAAGCATGAGTAATGGTGGGCTCCATTAACAATGAAACTGGTAAAAAGAAAGAGAGAATTACATCACATCCCAGCTAGATGCATTGCAGTTATGAGTTGGTAAAGTTGGGGTTATGAAAGGCTGTCCATCTTTGTATCGGGAAAAACTTAAGCCCCAGTCATACTTCCCATTTCTCATGGCGATTGTGCCCGATTGTCATAATCCTGATGAAATGTGCTTTGGTCAAGGTGCATGTGCTACTTGGTCTGGATCAGCATTGTAAAGTCGTGGATGGCCAGTGGGGAAAGTGGAAGGGTCCCTACAGTTTTGAACTGTTCAAAACTGTCGGGGAGGATCGCTGCTCTTAGGTTAGCGGGTGGAAGCCTAATGCAGTCCTTAGGTGAACGGTATTAGCGTGGCATGTACTGTGCTCAATCAGGCCGATCGTGGCTCAATCCTGAAAGCTTTCTGAGGATGACTGAAAAGGATGTATCCATTTGTGCCCAGACTGTGTCCTGTTCAAGACAGCGCAAGCGACAGGCTCAGTCGGGGCTTACCTGATGCGAACTGAGCTCCAGCGGGGCTGACGTTGTGTCAGCAGGATGGAAATTCATGGAATCCTCGTCATATCGTTGTATTAACCTAACTTGAGCAGGATGAACGCCCCCGAAGCGCTACAGAAGAGCTACTGACGGTGTATTTACGGGGGGTGTCCAGGGGTGAAACAGTCATTTCATCCCGTATCATAGTGATCACACCAGCCTTGCCGATCCTGTGCAGTTGCGCACAATCGCTATGAGAAACGGGAATTCGTGACTGGGGCATTACTAAAGGTGGCGTTCACAGTTCCTAGATACTGGAATGCACCATAAGAGGCAACACATGTGATTACAAAGACTTTATCAATCAGCCTTCTCTCTCTTTCTTTCTCTTGTCAACCGGCAATATACGTGGTCATGGACTGTGAATAGTGAACTCACAGTTCGTTTAAGTAGTCTTCGGTGAATCTCTGTTGTCTGATACGCCTCTCACCTTCAATCAGCCACGGCTTGTACCATCTGTTTGTCCAGAGAAGAGAGTGATTGAGAGAGGAAGACTGAGATTTAAGCTTGTCAGCAAACAATGGGTACCTCCCTCAGAGCTGTGCAGACACACCTGAACATCTGATGGAAGTGAGAAGCAAGTCCCCCAGACCTCATCAACACAGGGGACCATGAAACTGCACGTGGCGTCCTCTTTCTCAGCTTTGGCAAAGAGACATAGTTGAATGAGTGCCTAGAAACAGCCGATGTTTCAATGCTCAGAGAGAGGAATCTCTTAAGGGGAATACAAATGAATGAAGATGTTGTGGAGTTTTATCTATTTATTTTAAGTGGTGTAGGCATAGACTCACATCAGCTAAAATGTGTTTTCTGAAGCTGCAAAAAAGTGCAGGAACATGCATAGATTTCACTCTCCAGGGCCTGAACTGGCTCTACCTGACTGGTCGACAGAGCTAAGGGAAAATTAAGACATGGCTGCTGGTTAGCCCTGTTACTCTGTCTTCTGCATGCTAGAGCCAATAGGGTCATTTTTGTAACTTCCAGTAACCTATCTGAGTTCATACTGTCTCTCTCCTTTTAAGATGAGGCAGGTCTTCTCATTGAGCTTTAAAAAGCTGCTGTTAAAAGGTGAGGCAGCACACAACTGATCAGTGTACAATTTCACCTACCTTACAATGATCCTCTTCAGTATGATCACCAAATTACAATAAAACACAGTTTTATTGAAGCCGTGAAAGTGTTTCTCGATGTCAAATAATGAGAATTTCAAAATGTGTCCTTTTCTAAATTGCTTCAAGAGGAAAAACTTAATTCAATGGATAAGTCAAATTAATATTTTTTCATAGTGTTGTTAAAATTCAATTTTGAATGATTTGAGATCCATAAATTCTTTTTTTTCTGTGGGTTTATTTAAAATTAACTTTCCCTATGACACATTTTATAATAATGTTAAAAAGAAATATATACGTATTCCATTGAAAAAGTTTTCACAATATTTGGTTGGATTTGTCTGTGTTGTTGCCAATATTAAACAATATCAGTATCATCAATATTACATGAAATATTCAATGATTGTGTAAAGTTAAACGTTATGAAGAAGAATATCCACAAGTTATGTGTGCTTTGTTTTTGTTTAACATTTTTGGTTTTTGCAAGTAATGTCACTTGCATGTAGCATATTTTATTTTCTATCAGATGTATGAAAGTTACAAAACCAATGTATAAAAGTGGAGGTGGATAGAGAACAAATAAAAACTTGCTGCCTTCTATTTAGCTCAGATAAGATCCATTTAGATTGTTGTTTGTTAACTGTTAGGCTGTAAAAGCTCAAACATTTAATGAAGTAAACAAAGACTTCTACATAGAAATACAGATTTAATAACAAAATTATTACTACTAGTACTATTACAACAACTAATAATAATAATAATAACAATAATAATAATAATATGTATTTATATTGAACTTAGCAAATTCAAATTACAAACAGCTAAACAAGGGCAGCAATAACTTAAAGAGGACATATCATGCTTGCTTCTCCTTTTCACTATGCCAGACTAGGATGCCTGTAAAGCATTTCTGCCCTCAGTACAAGTCATTTAGTTCCTTCATTGCCCCACAATAGCGTTCTCAATATCCTCATTTTAGGCCACTATGAAGCTCTCGTTGAAACACGAGGATCTCAGGATGACCTACAGTTACCTTGCAACGTCTCAGCCCTTTGTGCTCTGATTGGTCAGTTCTATCGGGGGTAGAGCCAGCCTGTCCTTCTTCTTCTACTGTATTTTCTGGCAGGCTCAAAGCAGCGACCGCGTATTGAGTCCCCCTACAGGCCAGAGCTGGTAATGAGTGAGTTTGAGCTAGGGAGCTATAAACTGCTGCTGGACGGATGTGTTCCTTGGTGACGGTTTTGTGGCTAACGGACATCACAGAGGAGGAAGTGTTTTATCAGATTACTCCAATAAAAAGAAAGGTACCTCGTGTCGTCACGACGATTTAAATCTCGCGGACATGTTGCAATGACCTTTTTTCAGAGGCATCAAATCTCGCTCTAGGATATCAGAAAAAATGCAATATCTAATTTTTTGAAAATTAAGGGGGTGTAAGGTCTTGTTTTCAAATTTATTATATTATATGTAAGTATTAAATCATGCATCAGCATGATATGTCTCCTTTAAAAATGTAATAACACATTCAACACAACACAACACAACACAACAGGTAGGTTTTAAAATTAAGCAAAGAAACAATCAAGAAAATAAATGTATTATTTAAAACAAAGGTCATTTAAAATAACTTAAAATGAAAATAACTTTTCTAAGGAAAACTCATTTAAAATTAAAATAAAGTCAATTAATTATAACAAAATAAGTGAATTGTAGCACAATAAACTCAAGTAAAGTCGGGAAAGGTTTGATGTTAAAAGTATGTCCTCAGAGGAGATTTAAAGGAGACTCAGCTGACCAGATCTTCTCGGGCAGATCACTCCACAGTTTTGCAGCCCTCACTGAAAATGCCCTGTTCCCTTTGTTCTCGTCCGCTGTGAAGAATGACACGATGACCTTTAACCAAAAGTTCAGAGATGTAGGCAGCATTAAGGCTGTGGAGGACTTTAAAAGTAATCAGCAAAATCTTAAAGCAAACAAGGAGCCAGTGTAAAGACATTTAAACTGGAGTGATGTGGTCATATTTTTGCTCTGGTTAAAAGCTGAGCAGCTAAGTTCTGCTCCGTCTGGAGTTGATCTATTGATTTCTGCCTCAGGCAAATAAAAAGCCTTTTGTAATAGTTTGAGGTGAGATGAAATAAAAGCATGTAAATTCTCCTCAAGGTCATTAAAAGTTAAAACAGGTCACATTTTTGAAATATTTCTAAGATAACTGAACTGTTATTTAACTGGATCTTATTTTTTTCAAAATGCAATCAAAAGTGTCTCACACACGTCTCACAATCACCATCTCATTCATTCTGCTCACGTCTCAACAGTCTGAGTCTCCTCACAAAATCAGCTCATTGAGTCATCAGAAGTCCTCCAGAGTCCTCCAGTCTCTCTGCCCTGATTTCAGTGTATGAGGCAGCAGAGTAGACATGCAGCCTTTAAGAATAGTCCATGATGAGGACCTTTCATATTCCCCCTGCACCAATCTGCTGTGCTGAGCTGCTCCAGCCTCTGCTCTGCTGTCAACTAAGAGAGAGAGGGAGGAACTTGTGTCCCATAAAGATGAAGTTTTGTTTCCTCTCCAAAACAGCACACAAGAAAAGACCTAGAGAGTCAGAAAGAGCTCTGACTGACCTGTCTGACTCTGGGCTGAGGGGGGACAGATGTGTTTGTACACACACACAGGTAAACACAGAAAAGAAATAAGGGAAATACAAGAGCTGGCTCACAGGAGGAAGACTGCTAATAGATCTGGGTGACAAGCATCTGATGGCCTTGTGCAGGGTTACAAAGGTGAGCTCTCTTTCTCTCTCAGCTGGTACAGTGTTGTCTTCATTAAACAGAAATGAGGGACAGAAGCTGCTGAATGATTTCTCAAACATTTTCTGAGAAGGATCCTGTGGTAGCAGCATTTTCTGTGGATGTATGGAAGCCAGCGTAATGGTGCCCTTGGTGCTGCAACTTAAAGTGATCCAACTAGGCCTGCAGGATATAAGAAAAAGTGATAACACTGCTCAATATTGTGGTGCCGCTAATATTTGGAATGGGGATAAAAAAAAAAGGGCATATTCCACCAGTTGTAGCTGAAGCTATGCAAGTCCACCCACAGCAACAATCCATCCACAGTAGCCTGCAAGACATAAACCAGAGACAACCACAACAGCAGCAAAAAAACAAGAATAAAAACTAGTTTGCAGGGTGTCAGGTTTTTTCCCCTTACAGTCCTAAGATTGCTCGGAAACCAGTTCGTACCACACCTGACATAATTCAGATAAAAGATGACGACAAGGCAGCTGGATGCAATCAAGGCAATGTTTACCTGTTATAACAAAGAGAACAACATACATGTTACAACATGAAATGTTGAACTAAAGAAATGCAATGTCCTCTCTCTTTTATAAGAGTGATAAGAATGTGTGTGTATGGAGTGACCTCCGCACAGGCTCCTCTCCGTCTCGGGATGAGCGGTTGTTGATAAGAAGGAGCCTCCACGAGGTCATGTAATTTGTAGTGTGTTTGTGTGTGTGTCAGAAGAATGCAAAAGCTAAAAAATGATTACAAAGTGATTACAAAGAGATATTCAAGTACAAGCACAATTAAACAAGATTAGGATAGAGACAAATACATGAAAAGATTATATACAATATGTACAAAGGTTGAATACATAAAATGTGTACAAAGGTCAAATTATTCTTCACACAGGGTTACAGATTATGGGCAATGAACTTGACTTGTATGACACTGATGGAGTCCAAACACAAAGGCATACTTACTTACTGGCCAGTATAGTTGGAAATGTACTCACAGTGTGAATAGTAATATGACTGGGGGCACCAGCATGAATGTGTGACATCACATTAAAGCTATCACCAATGTACCAAGGAGTGTGGGGGCTGCTCCCTGGCTGCATTGTCAATGATTATAGACGTATGTGCTGAGGCTATAGGACACCTAATTTACCGCTGTGCTGCCACTGAACCTTGTCTGGCAAATCTTGTGATTGATGAAGTCTGTATAGGTGCTCCGGGAGGAGGAAGTGGGCAAGAAATGATCAATTCGGTGGGCTATCTTCCACTGCTGCTGTGTCTGTGGTTAATATAATGTATGAGGCCCACAGAGAGGCTCCTCATATTTAAAATATGATCACAAGGGAAAGAAAGAGCCAACAGCCTTTTCTCCTGTTTTGACATATCAGTGCTGCTGATCTACACCTCCTCTTCTTTTATTTGTTCCCTTTTCAGAGCTGCTGCTGTAAATAGAAAATGAGAACATGTTTAAGTCTCAATAAAGTTTGACACACTATCATAGAGATGTTCAGCTACATCTGTACGCTCTAAAGTTTTAAAATAAGATGTCTGGGTAAAGATCATTAATATGTAGGTCCCATATGGACTCATTTTCCAAGGTTGCTCATAATGATGACGGAGAACTACTGTGTGTGTTCATTTAAGATAATTTCCTGAACACAGCGAGTGCTCAGTGACTGGAATAAATTTCAACCGCATTAATAATTTGTGAATTCTACAGCTCTTCTTAACTCTCAATAAGGCTCCTAAGAGTAAAAGAGAAAAACACCTACATTTCATGAATGTTTTATCCCAGTTCAGTCTGCTCTTCTTTAGAGAGCTGAAGATACTAATCCACTCAAATCTTTTCTCAGCAATTCTGCACTAGTTTTAAAGCAATTGAAATGCATTTTATGTTTCAATTAATCCTGTTACAGAAACATAATCCCACTTTAGCTAATCCTGATGTGGATGGCTTTAAGATATCAGAGCAGTTGAACAGTGATAACTTCAATTAATTTAACACTGCCCTCATTCTGTGTGCAGTGATCCTGGTCAGCAAATCTTTAAGTTCAACAACCTACAGCTGTAACAGGAGATGCTGTTATAAGTATTGTGTTGGAAGGATCTGTAAACTGCACTGAGGATGTAGAGGAGACCATGTCTACTCTCTTAGAGGAGGCTGAGAGAGAAGTGAAAGGGACACTTTAATGAGAGTGCTCCCTGTGACAAATGGTTCCCATGCTACTATCTCTGGGTGCTCTCGGACTTAACATGTTTGCTTCAGTGGAGGCAAACTGAAATCTTTCTTTCCAGGTTAGTGCTGTTCATTTGTGTTGGTATGAAATAATACACTGCTGTGCTCTGAGAACCACACAAAAGGTTGCTTGATGCACTCTGAAGAAGTTTGTTCACAAAAGCTTCCCAAACAAACTTCAGGAATAAAAAATGAGTCAAATTCACTGTCATCTGGCTGCTGCCTTCATGAGAATCACTCAAATGGTAAAATGAGCATTCAGCTTCTGTGATCCACTGAAGATGCCTAAGCATGACTTCTAGGGTCTGCTCAGTGGTGCAAAAGGTAGTCCAATAGTGCTTCACAATATGATGATCGAGGCCTTTCTCCTCCCTCTCTGTCTCTCTAACACCGCTTTCACACTAAAATTAGCAGGTCAATGCAGGATTTTTCAATGCGGGGTTAACGATGATGATAGTATGAGAAATATATACAGCTGTGAGAAATTATAATTACTATTGTGGATGGAAGTTTTCTGTTGCAATGTCCAAGCATGAAATAAGGGTGCATGGACATAGTTGTCTATGAGTATACAGTTGTGCCCAAAAGTTTACACCCTCCAGCAGAATTTCTGATTTTTTGGCCTTTTCTCAGAAAATATGAATGGTAACACAAAAACCTTTCTGTCACTCATGGTTAGTGGTTGGGTGAAGACATTTATTGAAAAAATGATAAGTTTACTCTTTTTAAATCAGAATGACAGCAGAAACTTCAAAAATGACCCTGTTCAAAAGTTTACACCCCCAGTTTTTAATACCTTGTGTTTTCCCCTTTAACATCAATAACAGCTTGAAGTCTTTTGTGGTAGTTATGGATGAGGGTCTTTATTTTCTCAGATGGTAAAACTGCCCATTCCTCTTGGCAAAAAGTAAATTCTTGGGCTGTCTTGCATGAACTGCACGTTTGAGATCTCCCCAGAGTGGCTCAATGATATTGAGGTCAGGAGACTGAGATGGCCACTTTAAAACCTTCACTTTATTCTGCTGTAGCCAATGGCAGGTTGATTTGGCTTTGTGTTTTGGATCATTGTCATGTTGGAACGTCCAAGAATGTCCCATGCGCAGCTTCTGGGCCGATGACTGTAAATTTTCCTCCAGTATTTTCTGATAACATGCTGCATTCATCCTTCCATCAATTTTGACCAATTTTCCTGTGCCTTTGTAGCTCACGCATCCCCAAAACATCAGTGATCCACCTCCGTGTTTCACAGTAGGAATGGTGTACCTTTCATCATGGGCCTTGTTGACTCCTCTCCAAATGTAACGTTTATGGTTGTGGCCAAAAAGTTCAATTTTGGTCTCATCACTCCAAATGACTTTGTTCCAGAAGTTTTGAGGCTTGTCTCTGTGCTGTTTGGATTGTAAGCGGAATATTTTGTGGCATTTGTGTAGAAATGGCTTTCTTCTGGCGACCCGACCATGCAGCCCATGTTTCTTGAAGTGTCTCCTTATTGTGGATCTTGAAACATCCACCCCAATTTTTTTCAGAGAGTCCTGTATTTCAGGTGAAGTTATTTGAGGGTTTTTCTTTGTGTCTAGGACAATTTTCCTTGCAGTTGGAGCTGAAATTTTTGTTGGTCTGCCTAACCGTGGTTTGGTTTCAACAGAATCCCTCTCTCTCCCCTTCTTAATTAGAGTTTTAGCAGTGCTTCTTGGCATCCTCAGTTCCTTAGATATCTTTTTAAATCCTTTTCCTGTTTTGTGCAGTTGGATTACCTTTTCTCGCAGATCTTTTGACAATTCTTTTGCTTTACCCGTGACACAGAAACCAGAAACTTCAACGCAGCACTGAGTGAAAGATGTGCGTGTCTGTCAGGAGCTCAGAGACTCACTGAGCTTCTATACACACACACAGATTACAAGCTAATAGATCACAGAGAGGATGGTTACCTTTAGTAGACATTCAAACCCATTTGTGTCAAATTTTGTGCATGTTATCAGGCCAAAACTGCCAGGGGGTGTAAACTTTTGAACAGGGTAATTTTTGAAGTTTCTGTTGTCATTATGATTTTAAAAGAGTAAACTTATCATTTTTTCAATAAATGTCTTCACCCAACCACTAACCATGAGTGACAGAAAGGTTTTTGTGTTATCATTCATATTTTCTGAGAAAAGGCCAAAAAATCAGAAATTCTGCTGGGGGGTGTAAACTTTTGGGAACAACTGTAGTATACAGTAATTGCATAACATCTGCAATTGTTTGCGATTAGTTGTTTGGTAAAGGGGTGGGAATTAATACGGTTTTACTTCATCCCACTTCTTTTCGAATATGTGATTAGATAATATCTGTTTGTTTTGTTTTGTATTTTTTCTGTCTTAGACAGTGGTTTTACTTTAACCTCATGTTCGAAATAAATTTTAATCAATCAGAACCCGCTAACAATCGGCAAGTGACTCTTCCCACTGCAGACCTCGGTCTAATCAGAAGCAGATGAGCTGCGTGGGTTTTTTTTATCCTCTGGTGTATCAAGCTGCATCTGGGCACTGAAACATGTTGATGTAAACAGAAAGGGGCATGGAAGCCGTGGACACGTTGGTCAGCTATTTTCTGTACTTTGCACTTTTGTCGCTCGTTAAAAATGTACAAACCTGGTGCAGACTGAACAACAGTGCTGATGATAAGGAGGCAGATGGAATTTTTGCTGAGATGGCAAAGACTCAATTAAGTTACAGATGGAGGGGACGGGCGCCAAAGTCATGATGTAAATTAGCGGGGTGACCCGGGTGTGATGTTCCCACTGAAGTTTTCTCAAACAAAGTGGAAAGTTGACACGATTTACACTTTGTTTGAGATGAGTCATGGCCTGGATGACTGAGAATATCCACAGATTTATTCCCACTGAAGCTGATCGGAGGTGAGCCGATAAAAACCTGTGGGTCAAAACGCCAATTAGATCCTTTCAAGCTGTCAACAGGAGGCAATTGTTAAAGTGTTTAAATGTATTTTTTGGCCAGTCTGAAAGGGGTATAACACTCTCTCTTTGTCCTCTTTCTGTTTCTCTTTGCCCCCTTTTGTTTAATCTTGTACTCATCTCTGGTTCTTGTCTTGTAGCTAACTAACTCTATTAGCTAACTTTATTTTGCAAGCAAATCTATCATCAATAGAGCTCTGAAATATCGCGGCATTTGAGAATGAGACTCTGTTGCAACATGTTGGAGCAGCATCAGTCAGGCAGGAGTCAATGGTCTCACAATTAATTCCAACCAAGAGGAGCATTTCCCAGGAATGTCACACATTTTAGTTAACTGGCAAGTGTCCCTGTGTGAACACTAGAGGCTGCCAGTAAACAGCTTTGCAAAATGGCATAAAGATATCTGATATGAGACCATAGACATTTCATCACTTTACATTTAATTTTTTTGGAAAGTACTCCCTTGATAGTGTCATGTCTCCAGGACAAGTTCACCATTCACATCAGTAGTCAGTCCTCTTTAAAGTTTAAATCACTGACCCTTGTCTCTCATTACAGGTTGTTTCCTGCCCTCTTCTCTCTCTGCTCTTCCCTGCTGCTTCATGGCTTAATCTCAGTCTCCTTCCTAAACTCTGAGCCCTTATTTGAGTCGCTGCACCTGGAAAGTGATTGAGTGCATGAGGATGCAAGGGCCTGAAGTTCTAGAAATAGGAATCAGACCCTCTGATTTTGTTGACAGCAATGCAGCTTGACAAGAGATAAAGCAAATACACCTTGGCTATTTGACTAAATCTTTTTTTGACGAAGGCTGTTTTATATATAATGTACCTCCATGAGAACTTCTACTTTTTTGTGGCATTAACGCTGATTGCACCCTCCATGTTTTTTCATTGCTAACTTGCTCATTTCACTTCCCTTTTTTACCGACGTCCAGCTGGTTACCCCAGAAGATTCCTGCCATACTTCACAATGCAATAAACTATGGGTACTTCCGTCACTCTAAAGCTGTGTTCACATCGCAAGCGACTCTGCAATCAAAATCGCGTCGCCCGCTGAAGTATCGTCGCGTGTCCATAAATGCCTCATTTTGGTCACTGTTGCCATCGCTTGGTGACATCATGTCTGCTCGAGTTTCACCACAATCATATCATATATCATTTAATAGGATGTATAAGCGGACATTATTCAACTGTATCCTTTTCACTCACTTATCAAGCACAAAACACTGCAGCTGATGCCCTGCAGCAGCAGCTCTGTGAGTTCTTTCCAATCCGTCTAGGCGGAACTAATGTCCTCACTAGACTAATGTTTATAAATTGTTCCTCTTTAGTCAGGATGAAAAACTGTCTGTCACGGGTACAGTCACGCACACACTGCTGATTGCTGTTGCCACACAGCCACACACAACATCGCCTGAAAAGATCAACTTTTTTTTTACGCTGACATCGCGCGACATGTGAAGTGATCGTCTTGTACGCAGCAAACACATCGTGGGAGGATTAGCCCCGCCCCATGGAGGATGTACATTGACTTTGCATGGAGAGTGATCGCCAAGGTAGTACAAATAACGTCCGGTGTGTAAGCACCTTAAGTCTGCAGAGATGCCTACTCACAGGGAGGATGCATGAAGGGCTCAAAAAGTCAGCAAGAGATCCCACATGCACTAAATGATTTTACGGTGGGACAGCCCAAAAACCTCACGGACTTTGCTGAAGCCTCAAAGTTAGTGAGTGTGTGAGAGTGGACATTAGGATTGGGCCAATGACTGTGATGCCCTTAACCTGCAATCCTGTGCCACCTGTTTGTCGTTACCCATTATGTGTGTGTATATAAACCAGAGGGAAGGAAGTAGATCCATAAAGGCAGGTGAGGTGGAAAGAGGCATTTAAATAGTGTTTGATATGAAAAGAGAGGAGACTAGCAAGTGCACATGCTCAGTGCAGCAGCAGGTGGCCTGACAGATTTGTGTGACTCAAAACGTACAAAAACTTTAGCACATTCAGAGACTGACCCTCAAGTACCCCTCAATTAAAAACTTTTAAAAACAAAAAGAACATTTAATTTAGAATCTCAGCATGAGATACAACAACGACACACTTACCATCAGTCTGTTTTTTTCATACTGGGCTGGAAAAAATGTGATTTGAGCTGCTTTGAAAGGTCAGATCCTTGAAAAACAAATAGGCATGCAAGTGGAGAGAAACAAAAACTTTCATTTAATATTGAGTTTCTCAATCATGAGCTGCCATTTAAATGTGCTTAGTGTAAGAAGCTAGTCTTTCCCTGCTTTCTTCACTGATTGATTTAATAAGATAAATGGATTTTAAATACACTAGCTGTCTGTGTTTTTTGGTTCTGCTTACAAGATTGAGCTATTTTAAAACACAGCACTATCTGTTCTGTTTGCTTCTGAAGTGTTACATGACATCCCTGAGAAGGATCCAAACCTTTTGTCTCCAATAACCAAAATCTTTCTGTAGAAATAAAACAATTAAGACATTTATTAGAACAGAATATTTAAAAATCACAACCACTAAGTGTAGGTTATTCAGACATCTTGTAAGTAAGGCTACCAAGGACACATGCTGCTTCAGGTCTACAATTTACATAGTCACTCCTTAATCAGTAACACCAGGCCTTACAAAACAGGTTTGTGAAGCAACAACAAATAGCTAAAATAAGCTGCATTCACATACTGATGTTTTGGCCAAGATTGGCAGACATTTAGGGAAACTTTGAAGGCTAGGCCGCAAACAGCAAAGTGGGACATCAGATCCATTTTATTGTATAACATTTAACATTGAAATTTTCTGTGTGTGTTCATGACAAACCTTACTTCAAGCATTTATCTGAGACTGGTATTCTAAATTCCCTTTAGCTTTCGGACTAAAAAGTAATAATTGCTGACTCACTTCCATGTTTTTAGACTCACTTCTGTACCATTCTGTTCAAAGCTCTGGGAAGCTACATAAATTTTGATTTAACTCAGCTTTTTAAAGACTGACTGACAATAGAGGCCGGCTGTCAGGTCTTTTTTGTCTTGCTCTATTTGTTGACTTCCAACCAGAGAAAACTAAAATGTTTTACTCAGAGAAATCCCTCAGGGCTCCATTCCACCTGAGAGCCCTGGAGACTTGGGAAGAAAAAATTCACACTGTTTTTAAGCTGAGAAGTTGTTTTTCATAGCCTGCTATCTGTTTTAATGAGCACTCTTTCTCCTCTGTTCACTGACTTCTACTGTATTCCTTGTCACCCATGCTTTATCTACTCCTTTGTAGACATCTCCTCATTAAGTCACAACATTGATTTGACTGATTTACTTTAGCTCTGCACCAGCCTAATGATATTCACTCATTAGTACTGCTATACATTTGACAAAAACAGCGACAGAGTTCTCGTCCATTAGAGCTCAAGCTTAACCAGAAATAAAAAAAGAAAGTACTGTTTGAGCATCATCACAGTGACTCAGAACAAACTTGATAGACAAAACAACAATGAAGAACATACTTTCTTTCTGATTCCACATTTCAATGTCCCTTCTTTTTCAGCCTCTCGTTATGCAGTGGATGATTTTCAGCTGATGTGAAAGGGTGATTCTTTTTCTGGCTGCAAACATCAAACATACAAACATAAAAGTAATTCAACTAGTGAAAAAGAACACTAATTTTATTATTCAGTTGTAAGTCATAGTACTCATTTATCACTCCTGAGATAAACAGTACTGCATCAATGTATTCAACCACAACTACCAGCAGTGAATTATCAGAACCATTTTTAAGTTTCTGTAATGGTGAAAATGCCATTATGTAGAGGCTCCATATGAATAAATAAATGCTTTTGGTAGATAAATGTTATTCTTTGATTGAGTTCTGATTTCTCAGTGAAGCACAGAGAGCCAGCTCAAATTCAGGTCGAAAAAAATTTACACAATTTTGAACTCCTTATTCCTGTTCAAAATGGTTCAACTTGACAGAAAGTCTTATCACACTGTGGCCAAGTTTGCTTTGGAGTCAGTTGTTCTGACTAGTACAGCTTGTTCCAAGGCAGGAATCAAAAATTAACTCGAAAAAATGTCAAACAAATCAAGATTTTAAGTACTAGAAACAGAAGGAGGCCAACTGCTGATCTTCAGGCAGAGAGGACTGCTTCTAGATCAGAGTCTGAGACAGAACATGGCTTAAAGGGAAGAACAGCTGTCAAGAGCCCATTATGCAGGTCAGCAGACATCCAGAATGACTCAGGTGTATCAGGGGAGCACAAACACAGGAGTGTTGATGACAGAAAGAAGGTCGTCTGGACTGACGAGTCCAAGCTTATACTGGTAGCATTGTTGCATTTATGTCCACAGAAAAGCAGGAACATTTTGATGGCAGATGCATTGCACCTACAGTGAAACCTGGCAAAGCATCCGTTCATAACATGAGTTCCATTTGTGGAAACGGTGCCAGCAAGCTAGTAAAATGGACAGTTTTGTGAAAAATGTAAACCACCAAGCATATATCAAAACCGTGCAGAGGCCATTTGACCAAGGAGAAGGAATTATGATTGCTGTAATTGATGGGCCTGTCTAGTCAAAGTCAGAATCTGAATCCTATTGAAAATTTAGGATTTACTAGATTCAAATATTCATTACATGAAACTCTCACTGTAGGCAAGTCTGTGAAAACAGCTAGAACAATTTTGAACTCATTAAGAAAAAAGACTGATGAAAAGTACATAAAAACAGCCCCAACAAGAATGCAAGCAGTAATCAAAGTCAAATGAGGCCATACAAAATATGATATTTGGCTATTGTGTGTGAGAAGTCACTGTTTAGTTGTTTCTGTTTGGTATTTGCCAATCCTTCACCTATGCTACTGGAGAAAGACTTCCATGTTATTGGGGTAGTATAAACAGCAGCAGCTAACCTTGTAGAGCAGCTGGATTCAATGTGGCCAAAGGCAAAGCTGATACTTAATTCATTTATATCAGAAAATGGCACATGAAAGTCCATTGAGCGAAGAATGATTTACATAAGTAATATTCGTGATTAAAGTAATTTGCAATGCACTCTGTCACCGTTTGGTGCTCAAGCACTGAATAGCATAAACGTAGCCAGAGGCTTCTTCTCAGCAGAACTTCACAGGACTCAGAAGCACTGACTGATTTTAAAACTTGTTTCATTCACAGAAGTTGTTGCAGAGGGATTTAATCTACTTTACTATATTGGAGTGTGAACATCAAGATGACCAAAAAACTTGCAACAGTGGATCATTTCATCATCTGCATCAGAGCAAAGAAAAAAAATCTGGTGGTTTAAATCAGCCTTGACATTTCACAGAGGGACACCTCTTTCATTGATGACAACACATAAAGGTCACGTCTGTTTTAGAGCAGTACTTATTCGAACCTGAACACAAACTGTCACAAATGTGGCTCAACATTTTAGATGCTCTTGGGAGAGCCATCATTAGCTTCCACCAGAGGTTTAATTAATTTGTTTTACACAGGTCATTCATTTGTGACATTGACATCTGGTCCTCACCTGGAGCACCTCAGTGAGGCAGCTATTAACCTGAGTGATCACAGTCAGCCACGACCATGCATACATCACAGTCTCTCCATGAAAAATGACTGGTGGAAGGGAAGTTGATTTTCTTTACTGATACTGAGAAAATAAACTGCTCATGACACACCACAGATGGGTCATCATGTTGTTTTATTGCTTTCCTCTTCAGAGAAGGTCAGAACACATGAAGATTAAAGATGTCCTTGATGATTATTTGCAGGGGGACAAGTTTGGGGCTAATTTTGTATCTGCAGGTTCATAGAGCTTTTGTCTTGGCCACCCCTTCAACTCCCTCTGTCTTTATTGTTTGCCTAGACCTGTCAAATTACTGTGAATTTCAAATATGACCAGGGTTAGATGCAGGGAGTGGAGGGCACTAAAATTTAGACAGTTGTGCCAAAGGCTTTTGTGAGATAAATCATCCTGTGAGTTAGGTCTTAAAAGAAGTAGCTGTTTACAGGCTGAGATCTTGGTCATTGCTGGTGCTGCTGGTGAAACAGTAAACGGGATGATGGATGTGGTCTCCATTAGTCAGAATGGACAGTACTCACACAATTCCTCAGCTCTTTGTTTCTGCCAGCTGCTCTCTATTTGCCCCTCCATCATCCTAACAAATCTCCCCGCGAGGATGGAAGAATGATGTTTGTTCTGCATAATGTGTCCTTAGTGTCAATAAATCGCATGCTCAAGGCTACATCTACCAGGATGCATTCATGTAGATGTAAAGCTGCCGTGTCTGTCCTCATCAACTGCTCTGTATCTGCCATCACTGCACACAGACAGAACCCAAATGTCAACATCACTCCATCATGAGACCTTGGGAGGATATTTACAGTAACAGAACAGTCACCCAAGTGTGCCTCTCCGCAGGTGCTTAAGGAGTTAAAATCCTGACAAAACCTCACAAACACACAAAACATATTGTACTCACGCCCAGCAATTCACAAACAAACTCAGTGTGGTTTGCCAATACAACACATCATTCAGAAACTAATACATTTTGTTTTGCAAATAATAAATATACCCTTAAAACAAATACATCATGATTCAGGAACAATTAAACAAGAATAAAAACATATTCTGTAGTAAAAAAACAATTCTACAACTCTGAAAAACTGTCACGCAACCTTTGGCACAATCTTACTGATGTCACATGACTTTTGGCACAAATTTTCCACCGTGCAGATCCACACGCAAATAAGCGTGGATCAGAGTTTAACAAGCATTGTTTTTGCAAGTTTTTGTATTTGCAAGCCACACTGACTTTGTTTGTGAATTGTTTGTGAGCATGAATACAGCATATTTTGTGTTTGTGGGGGTTTTGCCATGATTCTATCCCATAGGTGCTGTCCCCAACTCGATGCTATATTGCAGAGGCATGTCAGTCAAGACTAGGGATGTATACCGTGGACTGGTACTTTCATGTACCGGTCCCTAATTGGGTCGGTACCTGAATACTGTTAAGAATCTTGAAAAATGGTACTGTTATCGGTGCTTAAACGTCTTTTCAACTGTCACCTAGTTATGACACTACTGCCATCCGGCTCAAGCATGTCGGTGAGGGCTAAGCACTCGAAGGTTTGAGCTCACTTTAGCAAAGTTCATGAAATCTTGGCCCGATGCAATCTTTGTCAGAGAGAAGTTGCGTCTAAGGGGTGAAATACTAGCAACATCACCAAATACTTGGAGTGCGTGCAGAGTATAAAGCTAAAGGAGTGCAGGCTGTTTGATTGCTATAGCAACACGAGTAGAGTTAGCAGCCTGGCTAACACTAAAGACTGCAGCACCGACAGAGACTCTATTGTCCGCCCCTTCGGTAAAAACCCTGCTGAAAACAACACAGTCACACGGTATTAAACTCTTGACGAAGCGCCGCTGCACTCGGCCGTATGACTTGGATGAAAAGCCGACGGCACAACTCTCCTCAGATGAATCGGAGCTGTTAATGTCCGCTTGGAGTGTAAACTCTCAGAGCGTTCGAACGCTCTAGGAGAGCTGTCTTTGTTTACTGAGGTCAAGAGAGCACCGGATGTGACTGACGGTCAAGCTGCACTCACAGCGCCCTCTGTTGAATGAAACAGTCCACTGCTCCCTGATGTGCTGCTACACTCAATATTTTACATTTGAATATCTATTTACTATTCAGTTACGGATATTTATCCCCATATTCAAACGGTTATACGAATATAAAGTGAGAGCCCTAGTAGTCATTATTGCAGCATGGATTTTAGCACCACAATACATATGGGTCTGTCTGTACATGCAGTCTGTTGGGCGGCATGAAGGGGTTTTACCATCTCCTTAGCTTTCTTTTTGCCTCTGAGAAGCATTTGTAATGCATTACTTCTATTTTGTTGAAGCTTTATTTTAACCTTGTGGCAATAAAAAAAGGTTGAATCTTTTAATATCTTGTAAAGTCTTTATTTTTTACACAAAATTACGTGTTGTAGTATCGATAAGAGTATCGATACCGATAAGGAGTATCGGTATCTGTATTGGTATCGATAAAATCGTAACGATATACATCCCTAGTCAAGACAGCCCAACAATGTCCAGGGCTTCAGTGTACAAGGACAAATCTCATGCTCCCTGCTGCCTTGCCACTCTGTAACTTTTTGACCACCCAAGTGTCTTCTGCCAGATATTGGTAATATCCCCTCTGATCAATATATTCTTTTTGCTCTCCAGACTCTGTCTCACTGGTCAGATTCAGGAACTCCTCAAAGTGTTCCTTCCCAAAGTCCTTCTCGAGAGCCCCTCTAGACTCCTCTCACATGACTTTGCTTCTGCAACAGCTAATGCCACCTGGCACCAGCCAGCAGTTTCAGGAGACTTCATTGTGACTCCATAGCTACTCCATAACTTCAGACCACAAATTCTGACAGCCAAGTCCACCGTGGTGCTGAATATGAACCACTTATAGTCCATGGCCACAGTCACTCCCCATACATGGCAGGGTTTGACAAATGCTTAATTGCTTCTCCATCCCTGACTCATAAAGCAAATTGAATATCTGAAAAGCAGGATGGGAGTCACCATTTAAGCAGAATTTGTTGGCATGGTCAAGACTGACATGCTGCCTGAGGTGAATGTGAACTTGTACTGTTTCCACTCCACTATGATTAGCCATTGGCTGTTTAGGGCTCACGTTTTCTGACATTTAACTTGAAGGATGAGGCTCTGAAATTTTTTTAATTAAATATCAACTGAGTGTAAAACATTGGTCAGCAACACTACTGACAGCCTGCAAGTCAGAAGAGATGTTATGATCTCTAAAGTCATTACACATTGTTTATTGCCATTGAACAGTTTTTGTGCCTCAGCGCCAAGACATTTGACAGATGTTTTTTTCTGAAAGATCAAGGTCTCTATGACCTCATATCTTGTCATAAAACATGCATTGAAGAACCGTATTTAAGAGAAAAGTTGTTTTTTTTTTTCTGTGACTTAAAAAATAATCAGCTGAAGCCCCTCTGTTTAGCTCAAAACTATTCTATCACTTTCTGGAATTGTTTTGCCCTATAGGGGCATTTAACTCCCGGAAAATACTCCTCGTTTGCCCTAATAAATACAATCAATTAAATTCAGCCATTTGCCATTTTTATCTGATATGATCTCCAACACAGAACCAAAAATAACATCCTGTAATAGAAAAAGGTCTGTGGGCCTGCTCTGAATACTTCTCCAAACCTTTGCTTACAGTTAGAAACCTATCTGCATAGTTTTACCAAAAACAATCCATGGAAGATCAAATAATGAGTTTACCTCCTCTATATGTATATAGATCTCAGCTGAGATAGATGCGCAGCTTGTTGTATGAAAGAAAAAGATCATAAAAAAAATTATCTTCCTATTTGTCAGATACTTGGTCTGTGAGACACGAGGCTCATACTGGCAGTTTGAAAGACCTACCTTGATACCACACTCCCCTACTTGAAAATTGACATTAAGACTAATCCATTGACAATTCACAGCCTCAAGGATGAAAACATGCACATGCATCGTTAAGTAGCAGCTACTGTAATGGCCAGCAAGGCATCACCTCAAAGGGTAAATGGTATTGACCCTTTCTGGAAACCTCTTTTCTAAACAGCTGACTGCTTAATATTACGTGCCACTTTAAGCTCAGAAGCAGATATCCTTCTCTGCTTTTGTCAATAAACTCATCTTTTTAGGTGACTTCAACTTTGTGTCACAATGACAACATGCTGGCAAGAAAATGTAAAAGTCAAAAACTATCATCAGCTAGGGATGGACATCAAAAACCAATTCATACCAACAAAGAACTGGTAACTTGAGTAGGCCTCCTTTTTCCTTCACGGGGAATCCTCAAGTACCAATACTAGAATGGATAAAAGGCAAGTCATAAATACAGAAAGTTTAATGTTTCTTTATTGCTAACATTGAATCCATTCCATATCTACATCAGATATTGGATGCACCTTGATGTTTATTTTTTCTTTTTTTCTTTTGCCCCCCCAGTCAGCAACATTGTGTTTACTGAAGACAACCTTGCATTCTCTTACACACTCTTCTGGAGAAGCATGATGGGTCCCAGGCCCATTGGCCATCTTACTCTGCCACTTGCTGTCACACAGGCAAAAGTTCATCCTGTGAAAACAGCCCTTATTGTTACCCTTTTCCTTTCATTGGTATCCAAGACACTTGTCCACAGATTTCCTGCTTGGATGTTTTCTGCGACAGCTACCCACAGGGAGTGATTGTTTGAGTCTCTGGCACAGCATGGAGCCTTCAGATTGATGTGAAGCTTCTACAGCATGTCAAGATATTCTCTTTTCGACAGACCTACTGACAAAATGGGCAAATTTCCCACTTTTCCCACTCTCTTCCCTTTTTTTAATAACAGTGGGAGACCTTCTGGCAAAGTGGCAAAGATGCATGAGTGCTGAAAAGAGAACTTAATATTTGTGCTGGACGAAACTTTGATTTGTTGTAAAACTAATTTGTGTTTGAGGAATTGCTCTTCTTACCAATCAGTCCCAATGATCACCCTGGCAGTGCATTTGTACGTGAATACACTCAGTCAGTCTAGAGAATGGTTCAAATGTCCACACAGCCAAAACATTTTTCACTTTATTTCATAGCCTGCACTCCTGATTAATTGGTCAGGTGATTAATGACCCTCTTTTGCAGTGTTAGCAAAAACTGAAGTCTTAAAGGATTAGGAACATTGCAAATAATAAGAATAAGCTTCTAAATGTTTGTTTACACTATTCCAAAAGCTTGAAAATATGAATGCAAGAACATGAAGCAGTTTTACTTAGTTCTGTTCATTATTTCCTGCCAGTACATGTTTATAATTCTGCCATCATATTCTTACAATGCTCACCCTGACCAGGCTTACCACTGGGTCAGCATGTTTTACTGTTTATTGCCCATTGCTCTCCATCATAGACACTCACAGCATTTGCAATATACATTTAAATGACTTTGCACTGATTAGCCTTGTTTTCCCTGACATTTATATAAGCTTGAACTTAAAGTGGTTAATAGCCAGTGCTTCAGTTAACCTCAACCAAGCCTTCACTTGTTCTGTTTTCGTTTGTATTCCTTTACTTCTCTCTTTGGCACATTATTTCATAGTAATATTTGGATAAACTGAATTTGGAGGCAGCATGTTTTCTGTGCAACTTTAATGTCTGAATGAGAGTTTCTTCTCATTCAGTACCTTAATGATAAAGGGCCTATACGTGCTGAAATCCATAACAGTCATTTTTAAAATCTGTGTTCTCTAAAGCTTCATCATCTCAAAACCACCACCAAAACAGAATCACTTATTTGTAATTGATCATAGTTCTTTGCTTGAGCTAGTGTAACATTGATAAATAGCCTGATAAAGCTCTCTTGGTTAACAGGGGTGCTTTTTAACATGGAATATATGGAGTTCTTCGACAGCAGCATAAGCCTCCTTCCTAACTTACTTTGATTTTTGACATTGGTGAGCAGGATTTACTGGGACATTATAGTGGTGTCATGTAGGTGCAAACTTTTTTTAGTGGATTTTGCATGTTCTTCCTGTGTTTGTGTGGGTTCTCTTGGGGCACCCTGCTCTCCTCCCACAGACTCAAAAATGCTTGTGAGATTAATTGATGACTCTTTTGTCCTAGGGTGTGGGTACGTGTGTGACTGGTGACCTGTCCATGGTCTACCCCGCCTCTTGTTGGCCAAGATAGCTCACCAAAATCCCAAAGAGCATATGAGGTATAGGGAGGGAATGGATGGAAGTCATAGTAGTTTTACTAGTAGCTTAATCAAAACAATGAGTATCTTAAGTTCCCTGTGTTTCAATAGGCACCAGCAAACATATTAGACATTGTTTTATTTTTAAGGCAGTCATTGTACAACCCCAAAACCAGTGAAGTTGGCACGTTGTGGAACTCGTAAATAAAAACAGAATACAATGATTTGAAAATCCCTTTCAACTTATATTCAATTGTATACACAGCAAAGACAAGATACTTAACGTTCGAACTGGTAAACTTTGTTATTTTTTGCAAATATCAGCTCAATTGGAATTTGATGCCTGCAACATGTTTCAAAAAAGCTGGCACAAGTGGCAAAAAAGACTGAGAAAGTTGAGGAATGCTCATCAAACACTTATTTGGAACATCCCACAGGTGAACAGGCTAATTGGGAACAGGTGGGTGCCATGATTGGGTATAAAAGCAGCTTCCCTGAAATGCTCAGTCATTCACAAACAAGTATGGGGCGAGGGTCACCACTTTGTGAACAAATGCGTGAGCAAATTGTCGAACAGTTTAAGAAACACATTTCTCAACGAGCTATTGCAAGGAATTTAGGGATTTCATCATCTACGGTCCGTAATATCATCAAAAGGTTCAGAGAATCTGGAGAAATTACTGCACGTAAGCGGCAAGGCCCAAAACCAGCACTGACTGCCGGTGACCTTCGATCCCTCAGGCGGTACTGCATCAAAAACCGGCATCACTGTGTAAAGGATATCACCACATGGGCTCAGGAACACTTCAGAAAACCACTGTCAGTAACTACGGTTCATTTATATCTGTAAGTGCAAGTTAAAACTCTACTATGCAAAGCCAAAGCCATTTATCAACAACACCCAGAAACGCCGCCGGCTTCGCTGGGCCCGAGCTCATCTAAGATGGACTGATGCAAAGTGGAAAAGTGTTCTATGGTCTGACAAGTCCACATTTCAAATTGGTTTTGGAAACTGTGGTCGTCGTGTCCTCCGGACCAAAGAGGAAAAGAACCATCTGGACTGTTATAGGTGCAAAGTTCAAAAGCCAGCATCTGTGATGGTGTTGGGGTGTATTAGTGCCCAAGGCATGGGTAACTTACACATCTGTGAAGGCACCAATAATGCTGAAAGGTACATACAGGTTTTGGAGCAACATATGTTGCCATCCAAGCAACGTCTTTTTCATGGACGCCCCTGCTTATTTCAGCAAGACAATGCCAAGCCACATTCTGCACGTGTTACAACAGCGTGGCTTTGTAGTAGAAGAGTGTGGGTACTAGACTGGCCTGCCTGTAGTCCAGACCTGTCCCCCATTGAAAATGTGTGGTGCATTATGAAGTGTAATATACAACAATGGAGACCCCGGACTGTTGAACAACTTAAGCTGTACATCAAGCAAGAATGGGAAAGAATTCCACCTGAAAACCTTCAAAATTGGTCTCCTCAGTTCCCAAACGTTTACCGAGTGTTGTTAAAAGGAAAGGCGATGTAACACAGTGGTAAAAATGCCCCTGTGCCAACTTTTTTGCAACGTGTTGCTGCCATTAAATTCTAAGTTGATGATTATTTGCAAAAGAAAATAAAATTTCTCAGTTCAAACATTAAATATCTTGTCTTTGCAGTGTATTCAATTAAGTTGAAAAGGATTTGCAAATCATTGTATTCTGTTTTTATTTACGACTTCCACAACGTGCCAACTTCACTGGTTTTGGGGTTGTAAATAGGGAGGGGGCTAATGAACTAACTAGATAAAGAGAGTGGGGACATGCAATCCCTGTTGGGCACAAACCCCAAAATCAGTGGTGAAAGTTACAAAATAATTTTCTTCAAGTGAATTGCTGTCATAGTGATCAGCATATATAACAACTAACAAAAATGTAAATCACAGCATGAAGGATGGGAGGGAAAGAGTCTGCTGCCCCTTCACAAACTCAACTTGCCTTTAATTTGAGTTTGTGTCCTTGAAAGATATGGATGTGATGCTTTTTGTTTGAGGCTGTGATTATCATTGCACTTTCTGAAAAATTTCGAAACAATTAAAAACTTTTTAATGGTGTTACCTGACTTCTTTATGCCGTGTTGTCAGGGAATCCATGGTTATTAGACAGGCAAAGTGAAAAATGTATGCCTGGAGGCTCACTGCTGCTGAATCCTCCCACCCTGCTGCATAACCAAACTAAAAGTTTATGGGCTATGTCTGCTAAGACATAATGTGTTCACTTTGATGGGCAGATGAAAGTAAAGCCAAGAAAAAAACAACATTTCTTCACTGTGTACTAAAGAAAAGTTTTCTTCTTTACTCTTCTGTCTGACGTTGTGTAAACTCATAAAAATGTAAACCCTGAAACATTTATGTGGAGAAGTAATGTATTTCTGAAAGTTTTCTTCAGTGAAGCAACTTTTAAGTGCTTTATGAGAGCATCATGTAACAGTGTATAAAAGGAGATGTCTTATTAAAGATACCTACTAAAAACTAAATATAAGTACATGATAAAAGTTGAAATAGCAGGACAGATATAAACAAAATGTATGTTCTTTGGTCTGTGTGAGAAAAACTAAACCATTAAGAGAACATGAAAACCCCCACACAGAAATAATTTGACACACCAAATGAAAATATAGTTCACTATTCCATCTATGAAAGAGTCCATAGAGAGAATCTGAGAATGGGCAGAACCTTTTAAAAGCATATCTAGTCGGCGGTGGATGATGGCTCTGCCAATCTCATTCAGATAATGCAGTAGGTGGGAACTGATGCCTGTGTTAAAGGACAGAATGTGGGCCATATAGTAAAAGAAAACTTGCCAAAACATGTCAGAAGTGGGTCAAAAAATATCCTTTATATATAGGGGAGTTCATAGCATTTTTATTTGTTTTTCATGTGATAGAGAAATGTCGTCAACTGCTGATAAAAATCACTACTGAAGCTGTTAGCATCTATGCTAATCTGTGTATGAGCAGTCACTTACCATTGATGTCTCGCTCATAGCTCCCTCCTCTAACTGCTCTTCAGGTCACCGATTGGGCTGTCCCTCTTTGGAATGTTCACAGTCATTATAAATTGGAGCTTAGCAAGATGGATCTGCCTGACATTGAATCAGGCTGATTCATTGGCAGTGCAAAGTTAGCATAGCCCTGATGGACATGGGGTTCCAATGAGCAACTTTCTTACTGTGTGCACAACACGCTGCACAACCTTGCAGCCCTAAAAAAAGCGCTTTTTCATCAAAATGTAGCCTATGTTCTTTAAAACTTTCAATAATCAAGAATTACCTACATAGCAGACATTAGGCTACCAGACAGGTTTTGTACTGATGTAAATATGTAACCTGCAAATTGGTATTTAAGTCATCTCTGATATTTTTTATCATGTTGTTTGAGACAAGGATGTGGATTCCTGGTTTCCGGTTAAGTAGAAAACTTTTTAACCAATCAAGCTCTGCCAGTTCCCTCATGACGTTAAAGGAGACATATCATGCTGATGCATGATTTAATACTTACATATAATATAATAAATTTGAAAACAAGACCTTACACGCCCTTAATTTTCCAAAAATTAGATGTTGTATTTTTTCTGATATCCTAGAACGAGATTTGATGCCTCTGAAAATAGGTCATGTGAGATGTCCGCGAGATTTCAAACTTCGTGACATCACGAGGTACCTTTCTTTTTATTGGAGTATTCTGATAAAACACTTCCTGCTCTGTGATGTCCGTTAGCCCCAAACCGTCACCGAGGAACACATCCAGCAGCAGGGGTATAAAACTCCCTCGCTCACATTCACTCATCACCAGCTCTGGCCTGTAGGGGGACTCAATACGCGCTCGCTGTTTTTAGCCTGCCGGAAAATACGGTAGAAGAAGAAGGACAGGCTGGCTCTACCCCCGATAGAACTGACCAATCCGAGCACAAAGGGCTGTGACGTTGCGAGGTAACTTTAGGTCATCCTTGAGACCAAGCGTTTCAACGAGCGCTTCATAATGGCCCAAAATGAGGATTTTGAGAACACTATTGTGGGGCAATGAAGGAACTAAATGACTTGTACTGAGGGCAGAAATGCTTTACAGGCATCCTAGTCTGGCATAGTGAGAAGGAGAAACAAGCATGATATGTCCTCTTTAAAGCTCATCAATGATTTATGTTTATGCACTATGCTAAATCTTGAGAGAAAACAATGAAAAATCCTGTTTAAATTAAATTTTGAATAAAGGTGTCAAACTTTTATCAGCCAAGGTTTCATTTCTGGCCATGAGTTTAGTTCTTTAATCTCTTTTTATTTTAATCAGGTTATTAACAAAGTCTTTTTGTTGTCATGGATAGTCATCTACCTTTATCAGATTCAGGAAAAAAGCTGCATGTATTTTAACCTTTCCTTCTGTAATTTTGCTGCAGCTCACTGCAATAATCTCTCACAGGTTTCCTGATAAGGCCCTGGCAAACACCCATGTCCTATTATAATATTAACTGTCAGTCTTTGTGAGTAGTTCGTTATTACTGCCTGATGCTTGGTTCAATCCCTCCAAAAACATTTACAGTAAACTGATTTATGTCAAATAGGCCTGTCACGATAATTAATAAATCAATTAACCGAACGATAAATAAAAACGTCCTCGGTAAGTTTGCCGGCCTTGATAAACTGACACGTGCATGCGTGTTTGTTTTCCTCCTCTCTTTCTACCAAAGAGGCAGAATGAGAAGATGGCTCACTCTGTCCATCTTTCTTAACACCGGGGTGCATTGGTTCTACAGCGGATTTATAGCGGAGTGAGCATCTGTCAGATATGCACACACACAGAGCTGAAGTGAGCGTCCTGAGGAGTAATGAGGAAACAAACACTATTATGAATGATGGCACGAAAGGTACAGTTCTTAAGCCAGCTGCCACAGCCCAAGTGTGAGAATATTTTGTCTTTAAACAGAATGAACAAGGTGTGAGGTCATGAACACTGATGAGCAGATTTGTCACATTTGTTTGAAAGTAGTGGCGATGAAGAAGGGGAGGTGCAGCGGAGCTTTCGTCTTTAACAGTCAGTGCTTACTGAGGCATTTGGTCGGCAAAGAAAGTATAAATAGAAGCACAAAATGGTGCACGCTCACAGACAGTCATTCGCTACATTGCAAAAGAAATACAATACTTCATTATGGTTGGAAAGCCAGCAATGTTTGAATGAGAAATTGACTGGGAGAAAATACATGTCACAAACAATTACAGAACTGTATGAACTCCATTTTATGTATTTTTCTTTATTTTTGTGCGTGTTTATAATGGAGTTTTGTTTTTTCTTTAAAGAGACAGGGTCTATTTTTAATTGTTTTGATTAGTATAATTATTTTTATTTACATGCAATTTTTCCTAAAAGAGAATCCATTTCATTTTCATTGTTCTTTTTCTCTTTTGTTTGTTAAATTTAGTGGCGCGAACGCTACAGTCCTCACCCATATTGTGATTTTGACCATAAATATTAGTCCTACCTTTATTTCATGTCAATATTTAGATTCCTTGACCATGAAAACATACCATTAGCAATTTGATTCATAATGATATCTATTTTAGTTCAGTAGTTATTTACAAAAGTCACATTTTTCTTCATGGTGGCCAGACACTGATCCGGATCAACACCATAATCGAATCAGTTCTTCCTTTTCCCATGCTGAACATTTCCTGAAAATTTCATCAAAATCCATCCGTTACTTTTTGAGTTATTTTGTTCACAGACAGACAGACAAACATAACCTCCTTGGCGGAGGTAAAAAATATGCTGTTTCATTCTTAAGTGGAGCTCCTAATTCATAACCAATAGACTGCTGAGAGTAACAATGTCAAGATAGCCCTCTGTTATGCAGTCTGAAAATGTGAAGTGGAACCAGACTCATGTTGAACAGATGTCCACCACCGTGCACATTCTTACATTTGTGTGTGAGTGGACAAACGTACAAAGGTGCATGGGCAGAGACAAAGGGACTAAAATAAGAACTGATGAAAGCAGCAAATGCACAAAGGCCCAGATTTTAAATCCGTCCTCACCACAAACGTCTCTACTTGAAATTTATTAGGGGTTTGAGATATGACATTTTCAAGAGGATTCCAAAGGCGGTTATTTTTTACGTTTATTTTTCTGCAGCTGCAGAAAAATGCTGGAGTTCATTTCCCAAGACCGCTTTCTGGTCATCAGCTGCTGCTGTACATGTCAGTTAAGACAGCTGGTCAGGACTTTCAGCATCATGGTACCAGGATCCAGAGAAGCTGTCAGGATTTCAGTGGAAGCTGTGGAGGAAGAGGGAGAGCAGCAGTCAGTCAGATAGTGCCGCCTATCCATAGAATGGTGAAGAAATGGGAGGGGGGCTTTTGTCTTGTCTCATTTTATACTGACAGCCTAAATTGGTATTTGCAGAGCAGAAATGTCAGCTAGTTGGCATATGTTTCGTTTGTCTGTGTTTGCCGTACACATCCCGCCTCCACAGTAGATCATATCTGTGTTCCTCCCTGAAGAAAAAGCAAAACCTTGAACAAGACACAAACACAGGGTTATAGGTCCGGGAAGCTCTATATGCAACAATCTGGTGTATCATCTCATATTTGTATCTATGTACATATAACAGAAAAGTGAATGGTTGCGTGTACATATACATCTCTTCCTTCTCTTGGTTCCTCCTGGAGTCTAACAGGAGAGCTGACCTTTAAGCAGAAGGAGAGCTTCCTGCTTCAGTTAAATCCAGTGGGACCCACTTTGCTTTGTACACAACATGTGGGCTTTTTTTCACATCTATGAGTTGTCTTCTGTTATGTTTACATATTCTCAAAGGTCCAAAGTTTTACCTTCTGTGTTCAGGCAGAAAGCTGCTTTTATAGAAGCCTTTAACCCTCAATCCTGGTTCTTTCAGGCCAAAAAAAGAAGCACAAACTTCATGGTAATGTGTATTGTGTATTAAAATGTTCCCATAGTTCTTAGTTTCCTCACTCAAAAGCATCATGGGCGAAATACCAACAGCTCTGAAATTGCAAAAGACCCTACACATGATGGCCAACAATTACAGATTTAGCTGTTTTGATCTTGTGTGTGGTGTGCAAGAGATGATTGACACAGTACATCACACAATTTTCAACTCACCTACAAACAGTCAGCTTGTAATCTCGAAACTTTATGTAAACAAACATGGCTGATGGTGAGCAAGAAGAACTGAGGCTATAGACAACTAGCTTTATTATACTGGATATATTCATGGCATGATATCAACTTTGGTCTAACCCTTCTCCTTGTTTCAATGACTGACTTTTTGATTTGCAGGAACAGCACAAATATTGGTACAACATGTCGAGCAAAATTTAACAAATTTCTGATATACATGTAACCTCATGCTTCAAATTGCCATGGCGATGTGATTCCTGCTTTAGCCAGCTGAATCCTGCTTTGCTGGTGTTTCAATCCATCTGACAAAACACTCAAGGCATGATCAGCTGTTTCAAGCAGAGCACACACAAGATAAACAGAAAAAATTTCAGCTTGGATCCCAGCTTTTGACTAAGGTCAGCAAAGGCCCAGGTATCTTAGCCAGGCACACCAGATGGACAGTTCCCTATATCCGCCTCTGCAATATTTTTTTACTCCATTTGGGAAAGAGCAGCTTGAAAATATTTTCAGACGCAGAACCTTCAAAAACGACAGCAGCTTGTGATGGGCAATCGTTCTGCTTGTCACGCTCATCACAGACCAGTCCATATCAAGCAACATTGCTATGTATGACGAAGCATACATAGCGAATGCTTTTAGCGATTAGCTTAAACTAATGTCCCTTTTCCATTAGCCCTACTCTACTCTACTCGACTCTACCCAGCTCTACTCTACTCGCCTTGTGCTGCTTTTCCATTACCCCCAGTCACCTGCCCAACGGGGTGCAGTGTAGCTGAGCGGCTCTGCGGTGACGTCATTTTGAGCGCGACACAATCTGTGGCTTTTTGTCACAAACCGAGTAAAACGGAAAGCAGAAGAAGGCTGCAGGTGGCAAGAAGAAATACCCCTTGAGAAGCACAGGAGACTTTTGGAAACTACACAACAGAATGAATCCGAGGACGAGAGCAATCGAGCTGCAAAGAAAAGACATATGAGGGTTAGCTAATGGTAGCTACCGCTAGCATGCTAGGTCGTCGTGCTCATGACTCATTGATGACAATATTGTCTGACCAATCAGTAGCCGGCAGTCGGTGACGTCATCTTTTAGTATTGACTCAGCTCGCTTGGAACCAGAGCGGAGTAGGTACTAAAACTAGCTTGTTGTAGAAAGAACCAGGCTAGTGGAAGCACGCTGCAAATCAAGTAGGTGCAGAGTAGAGTAAGGTCCAAGGTGTGCTAGTGGAAAAGGGCCATAAGACTATTGTCTTACATTGAGTTATACCACACAGATGTATCATTTAACACTTAAATGTGACATGAACCTCGTCAAAGACGATTCATACCAAGTTTTCGGGGTCAACTTCTGAGGAGAGCATATTTCCCTTAGTATCACTGAGTAACCATGACTACCATAGACTAACCGGCATGTCCATGAAAGATTTCCACGTTCTCTCTGAGTTTCCTAGCAGTGATTCCCAGTCAGGAGAACAGTAAAAACATAATTTCTTGTAAAAAAAGGCTCAAGTGACTTTCTTTCCTCCTCTTTTAAGGAATATATTGAGTCTATTTCTGATTTAACTAGGGAATTTGCATTTCCATGAAGGAAATGCATTGAAATGCTGAGTGTGACTGCTGAAACTATGAAATGAAATTGCTAAAGGTAATGCAAAGAAAGTTGAAAATGTGACATGAATAGTTGTAAGCAGTAAATTACGGCTGAAAACGTGTGAAATGTGCAATAAAAATGTTTGCAGAAAATTATAGATACTGGAGCTCAGGTGTGCAGGTCACGTGACCATGCTCTAACTTCACAGAAATGCGCAAAAGTTGATGCTGCTTCAACAGTCATATCTCAGAAACTGTAGCAGGTAGTGAAAAGTGCACTAAAAACTGTTTGCAGTTGTGAAAGAAAGCAGAAAATGAATGACTGTTTTGTAACATGGCTAAATGTGTTGATATTTGTAGATGTACCTAATAAAGTGGCCAGTCAGTGTAATACGTCCAAGGTAAGGTTGAGAGTGTAAAGACAAGCATGATTACGCCATTGTAAAGAAGAATCTGTACTAGATGGAGAAGAAAAGTACCTCTGCCTCTACCCGGATCTGAACCCATTTCTCCCGCTCCATAATCCACTGTGCTAACTATTTAACCACGGGGCTGAATATGCTGTATCATGGAATGTACGGTATTTGTCCTCATAAGAGCACTGATAACACTCGGTACTTCCGGGTAATCGAACTCTCGCTGTGTCCAAACCGGAATAGATATCAGGAAAGGGATTTCACCGTGAGCATCGCAAGAACCTGCTGAAACGTTTAATAAAATTCTCATTTCTGTACTGCTAAAAATGTTAACACAGTGGCGAGTTAAAAACGCGCTTCAAAGTGAAGCACTCGGCTGTCCAGAGCATCGGTCTCTTGCAGCAGGCTGATAAGCTCGGTACTTTCGGGTAAACGAACGCTCGCTGTGTCTAAACTGTGATAAATATCAGAAAAGGCATTGCACTGTGAGTATCCCAAGAACATGCTGAAGCGACTGATGTAATTTCACGTCTGTACTGTTAAAAATGTTGACACAGTGGTGAGTTAAAAACAGGCTTCAAAGTGAAGCACTCGACTGTCCAGAGCTGAGAAATTGCATTACCGCAGATGGAAGATTTTGCGGCATACCGCAAAAGCTGAAGCTCAATGAGACAATACGATGTCAGACTAGACTTTGAAGCGGATTTCACGTGTAAGAGGAGAAGGGTAGCAATGTTTTGATGCATAAATCATGTCTGTGGAGGACAGTTTGACGAAGTTATGACAGGATAATTCTGCTGAACTTCGGCAGTCGCTCCCACGGTCGCTCCACTGTAACGGGTCACGTGACTCGCTATAATTTCAGAGAAATCCGCAAAACTTGTTGTTGCTTAAAAAATCATATTTAAAAAACTATAGAAGCCAGCAAAAAGCTGAAGATATGTAAAAATAGTTAAGAAGTCAGTGCAGCTTTTAAAGCATTAATGAAGTCTGTAGGTGGAAGCATGCCCAACCTGTGGAGCTCCAAAGTTGCTGAAGTTTTCAGCAGACCTGCGGAAATGTCCCATTGATTTCAATGTAAAAATACATGCGGAAATTATTTTTTACTGTAAAAAGTATAACTGTTAAACCTGTGAAAAATACAAGCGCACTTCTCCTGAACATGCTGCATATGTCAATTTTTTTCTGTGAAAATCTGTGCAAATTTGAAGCCTGTGAAAGGTGCCAAAATCTCAAGGAATAAGAAGAAGAAGAAGAAGAAAAAGAAGAATAAATTTTAGGAAGAACAACATAATAAAACGCAAATACTGAGGCCGCCGTTGTTTCCAAACATGCAGTCACTTCCTGTTGTCATCATGTTCCAAGCTCCTGCCTCTCTTCGTTGATTGGCCTGTGAAACATTTAGCTGAATGAAGTCCTTGGACAATGGAAGTTGGCAACACGGACATGCAGGATTTCAGACAAAGAATCAGGCAGGTCTGTCTGCTAGGCAAGGCAACAAGTACCAAAAGTATTTGCTCATCTGCCGTGACTCACATATGAATAAAAGTGCCATCCCATTCCTAACCCATAGGGTTCAATATGATGTCGGTCCACCCTTTGCAGCTATAACAGCTTCAACTCTTCTGGGAAGGCTGTCCACAAGGTTGAGGAGTGTGGTTATAGGAATTTTTGACCATTCGTCCAAAAGCGCATTGGCGAGGTCACACACTGACGTTGGTCGAGAAGGCCTGGCTCTCAGTCTCTGCTCTAATTCATCCCAAAGGTGTTCTATCGGGTTCAGGTCAGGACTCTGTGCAGACCAGTCAAGTTCATCCACACCAGACCCTGTCATCCATTTCTTTATGGACCTGCTTTGTGCACTGGTGCACAGTCATGTTGGAAGAGGAAGGGGCCAACTCCAAACTGTTCCCACAAAGTTGGAGCTTGGAATTGTCCAAAATGTCTTGAAGCATTCAGAGTTACTTTGACTGGAACTAAGGGGCCAAGCCCAGTTCCTGAAAAACACCTCCACACAGTCATCCCCCCATGGAAACCCATCCATGAAGCTCTCTGCGTACTGTACTTGGGCTAATCTGAAGGCCACATGAAGTTTGGAGGTCTGTAGAGATTGACTCTGCAGGAAGTCGGCAACCTCTTTGCACTATGCGCCTCAGCATCCACTGACCCCGCTCCGTCAGTTTATATGGCCTACCACTTCGTGACTGAGTTGCTGTTGTTCCCAAACTCTTCCATTTTCTTATATTAAAGCTGACAGTCGACTGTGGAATATTTAGGAGCAAGGAAATTTCACAACTGCATTTGTTGCACAGGTGGCATCCTAATCACAGTTCCATGCTGGAATTCACTGAGCTCCTGAGAGCGACCCATTCTTTCACAAATGTTTGTAGAAACAGTCTGCACGCCTAGGTGCTTGATTTTATACACCATGTGGCCAGGCCAAGTAATTAGGACACCTGATTCTGATCATTTGGATGGGTGAGCAAATACTTTTGGTAATATAGTGAATCTAGTGGTCCAAAATATTGTCTTACATGTTTTCTGGTTTCGTGAGGCGTTTTAAGAGCCAGTTATCCTACATAATCATGCAAGAAGAGGTTCAGAGCAACCTGGTGTGTGTGGGAAGCACCAAGAAAGCTCCTGGATCAGGCTGCAGGACGGAGTTCCAAACAGAATTTCCGATAATACCAAACCAAAGGATGGATGGATTGACGGACGGACGGATTGACGGACGGACGGATTGACGGACGGAAGGATGGACGGATGGAAGGATGGACGGACAGACGGACGGACAGACAGACAGACAGACAGACAGACAGACAGACAGACAGACAGACAGACAGACAGACCAATCCTATTCCCTTACAGTTCTGAACTGGATTATTTAAATGATAAAAGTGTTGCCTTTTTGTTGCCACCTACACAGAAAGAAAGAGGAAAATAGCTGTACCGTGTTATTTGTATGGTAAGCTCAGGAGGATTTTTACATTATCTGTGTTCAGAGGAACGAAAAGGTGAAAGGGCATCAGGCAGAAAGACTCCAGATCAGAAGGACAAATTTTCACATAGAGGAGCGCATCAGTGTTTGTGTGTGGGTGGAGGGCGAGACAAGGCTAACAGGCCAGTGCTAAAAGCTTCAATGGCCCTGATGAACTTAGGCTTTCAGGGAATCGCTTAGCTGCACATTAGCATTGCTTTTATGTTTTTTTCATATCTTTATATTATAGAATGAATCTTCTGTTTATGGTTTGGGGCTGTGAAAATGTTATGTTATAAAAGAGTCTGAGAGGATGTTAAAATGGTTTACAGAACATTCTTAGATAAGCAACCTTGTGAATCTAATCATTCTTTGAACAAGAGTGTATTTTTCTATCTTTACATGAACAGGATGCCTCTTGACTTCAAGACTGATTCAGCTTAAGTTTTCTTTTATGTTTACCAGCAAAAGTTGTCTTTTGAATTCAATGCCATTTGACAATCCACGCGTCTGCATGAATGTAACATTCAGGTTTGTTTTCAGTGAGGCTAAATATCTATCTGTGTCCAGGGGATAAAGTTTTTCATGTGGTAGTAATTTTATTTTATTTTTATATGTGAGAAGGTAATTTCCTCGGATTTAATCAGTAACTGGCTCACTTTTAGGTTGTACATGTCAGTTTACTATGATCATACTTCTTCCTCATTTGGCATGGTTAACAGATGAAAAGATCCATTCATTTAATCTAAACTGCAGCCTTTGTCTTGGGTGTAGCCCTAAGCCCTGTGCATTTTCTCACGCTCACTCATGCATCACTTCGTAATGTAACAATACATAAAAACTATCAGACTGCAAATTCAGAAACACAGATTTTCTCCCCTCTTACTGGCAGAAAGATGATCTCTATAACAGAAAAAAACATCTGTATGAATGTTTTATTTAATATGAAAAACAGGATCAGAAGTTTTCTGCAAAGAGAGGATAATAAAATGTGTGTCTGCAAACTACTTTGGACTCCCCTGAGAATTTTAACAATTTGCGCTGTGTAGTGATTATTTTCTGGATATTATTAAGGTTAAATCTGTTCAAAGAAATAGCAAACCTGGTTTTAACAGAGAGAAAACAGGTCAGAGTGTGGAGCTGCTTTACCTGGTAAACAGAGGGGAGGGTTAGGTCTGCAGAGAGGATGCAGTGAAAAGAGAATATCAGCTCTCCTGCATGATGGCCCTGCAACACTTCATCCTCATACTGTAAACAAGGCGGTTTATGGCTGTGTTTTCTCCTCCTATAGCTTTGTGTTGCATTCACCGTAAATATCAAACATGTTCAATATTTATGACCAGTAACCCTCATATGTGGGGAATACAGCCAAGCAGCTGAGCATGTGCTCTGTGTTTTATCACAAAGGATGGAAGCCAATCACGGTGCAAGATTAAAGTTATGGATGTCAGAGTGAAGGCCTGGCTCATTGATTTGCTTAAAAAACGTAAGATTCTGAACAGAGTAATCTGTCACAAGTAACTTATCAATCGTCTTTGACGTTGATCGCCATATTTGTTTACATGAAACCATTATGATAATGTTTGTCTCTTTATGGTATGCCACTAGCTACAAAAAAAAAAAAAATCAGATAAATCTGTCAGAAATTGTTTTCTTGTGTGGGGTCTCTCACAGTTTCTAGAAAGAAAAATCTTATGTGTGTCAGCAGAACAGATGATTTCTTTGTGCTGCTGTATCAATACTTCTCAAACATAAATGGATGGTACTCATTTTAAGCCCCAGTCACACACTCCTGTTTCTCATGGCGATTGTGCACGATTGTCATAATCCTGATAAAGCATGCTTTGGTTGCAGTGCATGCGCTACTTGGTCTGGATCAGCGTTGCATAGTCGTGGATGAACGGCGGGGTACGTGGAAGGGCCCCGACAGTTTTGAACTGTTCAAAACTGTTGTGGAGAATTGCCGTTCTCAGTGTAGCGGGGTGGAAGCCTAAAGCAGACCTAATACGAGCGGTATTGGCGTGGCATGTACGGAGCTCAGTCGGGCTGAACGTGGCCCAATCGTGGCTCAATCCTGAAAGCTTTATGAGGACGACTGACAAGGATGTATCCGTTTGAGCCCCAACTGTGTCCCGTTTAAGATGGCGCAAGCGACGGGGCTCAGTCGGGGCTTATGTGACGCGAACTGAGCTCGAGCGGAGCTGACGTCCTGTCAGCGGGATGGAATCTTCCTCATATCGCTGTATTAACCTAACTGGAGCGGGACAAACGCAGCCTGAAGCGCTGTAGCAGCGCCACTGACGGTGTATTTACGGGGTGTGTCCAGGGGTGAGACAGTCATTTAATCCCGTATCATAGCGATCACACCAGCCTCCTCAATCGTGTACAGTCGTGCACAGTCGCTATGAGAAACGGGAATGTGTGACTTAGGCATTACACGTAAGATTGAAACTGTTAACCTGATAGACCATCCAAAATATTTCACAAGGCCATCTGGGCAACAGCTCATAGAAAGTGCTTAGGAATGAGCAGAACCATTCGAAAGCTTTTCTTGTAGGTGTGTGGATGATTAACTTATTTTGGGCCAGTCCGATAAAGTTGTAGATGGGTGTGACTGCTGTGGTATAAAACACCAAACTTGAGTCACTTCACAGAGCATAGACTCACCAAGACATGTCAGTAGTGGAGCCAAAATATCCTCTATCAAGGAACACTTGGTGTTGTTTTTTGTTTTTCATTTAATAACGAAATGCAGTCAGATCAGATAAAACTGCTACAGAAACTGATGTGTTAATCTACTTTCCCCTGTCTCCTCAGTCATGTAGATCTGTTCCAGCACATGTGTGAGTGTATATTTCATCACATGTACATAATGTTTTTCGTTGGTCTCATAAACATAGACCTCTCGTTTCTCTCTGCTCAGTGCCTGAGGCAGAAATATAACAGGACATTCTCAAAGGGAAAAACATTTCTTTCTTTTCCCTACAGAAGCTCTGAGTACTGCTCATGCATCTCCCTCTTGAGTGTTTGAAAAGAAGCAGGTTTCTCACATTCAAACTGAGAGGGTCTAAATATTTTATCTTCTGCATTCAGCATCTTTCCTCTGCTTTGATTTTACTCTAAAACCTCTGGTCTTGAAAAAAAGCTTCTGCTCAGACAACGTGAACTGTTAAGAGTGAATACATGGGTTGTCGACTAAGGTCTCAAAATTCTGAGGAGTATCTTTCTTGTGGAGGATTTTAACTGGTCCTTCATCTTTGAGGTAAGAAAACATGAAAAATGTCAATCAACAATGTCCTGTATAAAAGATAAACAGAAGGTTAAAAGGACAGTAAATGTTTTCACTGCATTTGGTGATCAAAACCATCAGTGTCTACATGCCACCACTTGCTTTAGTTTTTAATTTATCTGAGAGAACAGCTTTCTTGAAGCAGAGGTTAAAGTACACACGAATGCCATATAACCTCACATTGACCTGACATGACCTGGGGCCTGTACTACGAAGCTGGATTAGCTCTTAGAGAGATAACTTCCTGGATACGTTTCGGTTTTTCTGCACTACGAATGTGGATCTCTTTTTATCCAGACACGTTGCCCCGGTAACTGATGCTGAACGCCAAACCTGGTCCGGAGCAGGTTAAGTTCCAGGATAAGAGCTCACGGGGAGTGACAGACCGCCCGCTGACCAATCGGTTCTCTCGGGCAGGCATAAAAGACCGCACAGTCACCAATTTGCTGTCTTGGAAAATGGTTTGCCCATTTCTGCCAGAACCGGTTAATGTCGGTGCGCGAATTGTAAGAGGAGCGCTTCGTCGGGAGTTTTTTTCGTGACCGAAGTAATCCGCTTGATTGACATTATTTCTCAATGTCAGTGATAACGTTTGATCCGAGGATGTTTACTTCTGATAAAAGACAACACATGCTGATAATTGTACTGAACTTTATTATGGATAAAGTCAAGTAACAGTAATTTTGGTTGAAAGTTCAATTACAGTTACATAAGTAATCATCATATATCTTAAATGTTGTCTAATGTAATCTGATCTCCAAATTTTGGTAATAACACCATGACACCGAGGGACATAATTTAGTTTGAAGAAATATTTTTAAATATCTAATTTACGTTTAATTTCATTCATAGATTTATCCCAGTGTTATCAACACTGTCAATTTATTATTTTTATTAACAAAAAAAGAGGAAATGTTTTACACTGTCCAATAGCGGTGAATCATGACAATGGGACAAATGTTATTTTAGATGCAAAGTACAATAAAAGTGTAATTAAATATTACATTGAGGCTAATTAAATTACATTTAAAATACATAAAAATAACAGTACAAGTAAACAGTATATCTGTTTACTTGTTGTATTTTAGTTCAATCTTTATATAAAAACATTTAAGTGTGAAAACAAGAGTGACAGGAGATGGTCATGCAGAGCACATCTGCACGGCAGCTTTGTAAGCCCCGCCCCTCCGGCCGCTCACATCATGTCCCCTGCTTGTGTGCTGCTGTGTGTTTTCAACTGCCAAGCAGCGTGGTGAGGGCGGCCAGAGCATCAACAAGCGATTTTGTCATTTCTGGTGTGAGCGTACAGTAAGTGATTGCTTGGACAGAGATTAGCATAGGTGCTAACAGCTTTAGCAGCAGTTTCATCAGATCTGGACCAAATTTCATGATCAAATGAAAAAAACTTTTGACAAATTTATAAACTTCTCTGTCTTTTAGACCACAGCACTAGTGCAGTCCCCTGAGGTTATCTGACTTGCCCATAATGGATGTGATTGACAAAACAGTTTAATCCACAGCTTAGTCTATAGACTTTTGAAAGGGTCTGCCTGTTTCTAAACAGTTTCTATGTCCCTTTCCCAGATGGACTTGTGAAATATCTGGTGTGTATGCATTTTGCTGTAAACTCACAATTATGTTGTGGAGATTTGGTTCTCTTGTGATCTGTATGATCCCATGTTTATAGCTTTAAGATCCTACAGTAGGATTGTAGGACTCCCACTGCCTGCCAGGTCTATGTACCAGCAAGCATGTGGTCTTTGCCTGTGAACACTGTGGTGACTTAGGAAGAGGAATCGTTGGTTAATCGTTGCGTCACCAGCGAGGATTAAGAGAGATTTATTAAAAAATGTATAAAGTGGTTCAAGTTATTTCAAAATTGACAAAAGTCAAAATAAATAAGTCAGAGTAAATTCATGCCGTTTTATTCAACCAACTAAAGTATGAGGAGTCTGTTGTAAACTTTAGAAACCTCCTAATGATTCAGAAATTATTTGAACATTTTGCTGTCAGTCATTTACACCCACACACATCCACAACAGAAACACTCTGACTTTAAGTTCCCGCTGAGCTGAATTCACAGTTAAATGCTGGGTTCGGCTTCAGAGCTGAGAAACAAAATAAGCAAAATCTCTAAAGCATCAGGGAGGACAAAAACGACCAACTCTTACATAAAGCAACAGCAACTGAAGCAATTACATAAAGTACCATTTGTTCAAAGTTACATACATGAAGATTTGTGTGGAAAATTGTTGGTGTCCCTCTGTTAAAGAAAGAAAAACCCATAATGGTTATAATAAATAAAAATGTATTCAAAATTAACTAATAAAACTCAGACGTTGCTTTGAATTGTGGTTCATCAATCATTTTCAATTCTAAATACACATTGTGGGTTTTCTTTCTTTAACAGAGGGGCTCCAACGATTTGTCCATGTCTGTACAAGGCATTAGTCTCTAGAGTTGGGCTCTGTGAACACTGAGCTGTGGACCTTTCTCACTTGACACAGATCACACAGATGAATGGGGCTGACCCACAGGGGATTTTGACACTTTTTTGGATGCATGACCTACACATTTGGCTGTGTTTATCATTCTACTAATGCACAATCCTAACAAGATGTACAAACCCCAAACCAGTGAAGTTGGCACGTTGTGTAAATCATAAATAAAAACAGAATACAATGATTTGCAAATCCTTTTCAACTTATATTCAATTGAATACACAGCAAAGACATGATATTTAATGTTCGAACTGAGAAACTTTATTTTTCGCAAATATTAGCTCATTTGGAATTTGATGCCTGCAACATGTTTCAAAAAAGCTGGCACAAGTAGCAAAAAAGACTGAGAAAGTTGAGGAATGCTCATCAAACACTTATTTGGAACATCCCACAGGTGAACAGGCTGACTGGGAACAGGTGGGTGCCATGATTGGGTATAAAAGCAGCTTCTCTGAAATGCTCAGTCATTCACAAACAAGGATGGGGCGAGGGTCACCACTTTGTGAACAAATGCGTGAGCAAATTGTCCAACAGTTTAAGAACAACATTTCTCAACCAGCTATTGCAGTGAATTTAGGGATATCATCATCTACAGTCTGTAATATCAACAAAAGGTTCAGAGAATCTGGAGAAATTACTGCACGTAAGCGGCAAGGCCGAAAACCAGCACTGACTGCTGGTGACCTTCGATCCCTCAGGCGGTACTGCATCAAAAACCGGCATCACTGTGTAAAGGATATCACCACACGGGCTCAGGAACACTTCAGAAAACCACTGTCAGTAACTACAGTTCGTCTACATCTGTAAGTGCAAGTTAAAACTGTACTATGCAAAGCCAAAGCCATTTACTAACAACAGCCAGAAATGCTGCCTACTTCGCTGGGCCCGAGCTCATCTAAGATGGACTGATGCAAAGTGAAAAAGTGTTCTGTGGTCTGACGAGTCCACATTTCAAATTGTTTTTGGAAACTGTGGTCGTCATGTCCTCCGGACCAAAGAGGAAAAGAACCATCCGGACTGTTATAGGTGCAAAGTTCAAAAGCCAGCATCTGTGATGGTGTTGGGGTGTATTAGTGCCCAAGGCATGGGTAACTTACACATCTGTGAAGACACCATTAATGCTGAAAGGTACATACAGGTTTTGGAGCAACATATGTTGCCGTCCAAGCAACGTCTTTTTCATGGACGCCCCTGTTTATTTCAGCAAGAATGGGAAAGAATTCCACCTGAAAAGCTTCAAAAATTGGTCTCCTCAGTTCCCAAACGTTTACTGAGTGTTGTTAAAAGGAAAGGTGATGTAACACAGTGGTAAAAATGCCCCTGTGCCAACTTTTTTGCAACGTGTTGCTGCCATTAAATTCTACGTTGATGATTATTTGCAAAAGAAAATAAAGTTTCTCAGTTCTAACATTAAATATCTTGTCTTTGCTGTGTATTCAATTGAATATAAGTTGAAAAGGATTTTTGAATCATTGTATCCTGTTTTTATTTAAGATTTACACAACGTGCCAACTTCACTGGTTTTGGGTTTGTACCTTGTTGTGAATGTGACAAATCAGGCTATTGAGTGATATCAAATGCAACACTAGTTGTTATCAAAGGGTGCAAGTAATTTCCTTATAAAATAATTCCAAACTTTTTAAAAAGGAGTATGTATGTTAACCCTTAAGGGACTGACCTTCCGCGGGTGGTCCCGCCCACCGCACTGTTTACATAGTTTTGCTTAAACTGATATAACTCAAAAACAACATTAGCTAGAATGCTCATTCCTTTTGCTGCTAAAAGCATAGACTTCTGTCTTTCATACGACGTCTCCATTTACGTCATTACGCCGTGTTACGCACGTTAAATCAACCAGCAATTTTTCCACGCCACGACTGTGTGACGCCAAAGGACCTTTGTAGCCACTAGGCTGGAATGAGCAGGTCATATAGTGAGAGAGCTAGAGATTGATTCATTGATAGATGGACTGATTGATTAAAATTGTGATAGGCAGAGTTAGGTACTGTATGAGTGTGTGTTTAGGAAGAGTAAGTTGATTTAGTGAGAGATTGTGTGAGAGAGAGAGTTTTTGTCTGCCATGATGACTTTGTAAAATAAAATGTATGCTATGTAATGTGTATTGTGTAAAATGTGCAATGTATATATGTATATGAAAAATATATATAGATGTATGAAGTTGAAACAATATTGTTGAGAAATATTTTGTTCAAGTTTCTGAGTTCAGTATTGCTTTGGTTCTGCAGTAGTGATCAAACTAAAAGAACGCCTCTGCAGTTTTTACATAAAAGTGATCATATCTCAAAAACTAAAAAAATTGTATTTTGTTCAAATCACTTCTGGCGTGTTCAGAAATATCTTGTTTTTTTTTCTATATGTGGAAATCATTTGGATCAATGCATTTTGTATGCATATTTAGTAAATATGAAAAAAAAATCTGATTTTTGTATTTTCTAATTTATAACACAATTTGAACACCTTTACCTAATTTTGTGGTTTATTTATATGTACACTATTTTAGATTAAGTTGAAGGATTGTAGGGATATTAGGTATTTGAAGATATTCCAAGAAATGACATCAGAATTAACAAAAATACAAATGTATTTACTGGCGAACCCTTACAATTGCAGTCCCTTAAGGGTTAAAGACAAATAGACAAGTTGAAGTTTTTCTTTTCAGTCAGCAGGTGCTTCACTGCTTAACTGTGGCATTTAAAGCTGAATGAATCATACCTTAAAGTGACAGTAGCATCCAGCTTACTCTGAGACCCCTTTAGAAAGTGGATTAACCTTTAGGAACTTTCTCCATGGGCATCTGGTGATGCTTGGGATGAACTGCTGAAAGAACAGGTTTAAATAAAGAGTTTGAGGGGATGGTTACGTGATACACACTGCTGAGGGGTTCACTTGTAGGGGCTCCATGATTTCAACTGATAAACTCGTTGATAGTTCAAGACCTCATCAACACCTCTAACTAAACTCTTTCACAAACTCATAATTGAGTTTGGGTTAAAGAAAATCCAGAAAAGGGTCTTAATGGGACTACATTCTGATCTCTTGCTCTACTTGTTACTCTCAGGAATGTCAATTAAACCTGTGAAAACACTCACTAGAGTTTACCAGTATCAAGTTGAGTAAATAAGCCTTGCTGAGAGAGAAGCACCTGCACGTGTACTTCAGTTTCTGACTGCTCTGATTTCCTCTTCGACCAAATCAGGGCTTCATAAATTTAGGGATCAGACACTGCTAAGTAAAGCTAATTAAGAGATCTGCCAAAAGAACAGCAACAGCTGCTCAGCAGAGAAGTGATGGAAAGTAAACAAATTATATTGTTTTATAATCTTTTTTTCTGTTCTGTTCTTCAGTTAACCTGATTTAAAACCATATTTTGATCATTAAAAACATGCAGCAACATAAGTGCAGCATTTGGATCAAAGAAAATAATTTAGCATGTCTAAGTTTTTGACAAACTGTTCATATGGATCATGACCTGAGTATACTTCTGTATAATTCACTCTCTCTGACTTTGTTAGTATTGTTCCAGGTTCATCTGTTTTTGACTTCACTTATGCAACAATTAATTTTCTTTTGCTATTCATATGCTAAATAGCTGTCCTGTGGTATGAAGACTTTTCAATGGATATCAACACTGGTTTGATATCTGGTACATCTTATGGAGGCTGTTCAAAATGCCTTTTACACAGACTGTGATAGTCATGTAGACTCTACAGGTACAGACAAAAATTAAAGTACCATTCCATCAGTAAATATAATTTTCATTAGTCTGCTACACTGTAAAATCCAATAGCTGCCTTGACTTGCAAACATGAGTTAACTTTACTAAGTTAACAAAAATATGCCTTTATAACTAGTATTTATTAAGTAACAATCAACTGCATGTGTAAAAATGCAAAGTGAATGCAAAATAGTTTTTTTTTAAGTGAAGATTACTTTTTTATAGTTAAGCTCACACGCAATAGTTAAGCTCACTCGTGTGATCAATTCCACATCAGGGCCAGTACGTGGAAGTAATGTCCGTAGCAAAGGTGGTCACAGTCTTGAATTTTGCTTCTGACAAACGTCATTCTTCCCCTTGATTTATTGCATTTAATTGTAATACAGAATGTTTGAGTAAATTGGAACCTGCTTTTCATTCCTGTATAGATATTTTGAACTACATAGATTGCTGGAGTTGAGTTTGCATGGCAGCACAGTGACGCAGCAGGTAGGGCACGTGCCTCCCAGCAAGAAGGTACCCGGTTCGATTCCGGGGTTGGACAGGGGTCTGAAGTTTGCATGTTCCTCCAGGCACTCTGGCTTCCTCCCTCAGACCAAAAACATGTTCAGTAGGTTAATTGGTGACTCTAAATTGCCCTTAGGTGTGAGCGTGAATGGTTGTCTGTCTCTCTATGTGGCCCTGTGATTGACTGGTATGTTATATGAACTAAACAGAGTATATTTAACATGCAATCATTTAGTAGCCTTAAATTGTAATTCTGAGTTGTCTCTACTAAGTCAAGAGTATTCTAATGTAAGTTATCAAGCACACTCTTGATTGTTTTAGTTGCTTAAACTCATTTGTAAGTGTACTCTACAAAGGAAGTGCTAGTTAGTAAAACTAAAATTAACTAGTTCTCTGCACTTGTTTTTTTTTAAGTTCAACCGGTTTGCATGCTTTTTTTAAGTAATGATAACTAATTGGATTTTACAGTGTATTTAAAAAAAAAAAAACAAGCAGAAAGTGTGGTTTATTTATCACATCCAGCCAGGCTTATAATCTTTGGCTATCCAGATCATTTGGCTCTGCCAGTAATAATGCCCAGTCTTTTGGCTTTCATCTTCATAGGTTGCAATTTGGGCTTTTCAGATTCTTCATTTAAGATAAAAAATGAACTGGTAAAAAGGGAACATTCAAAAACAGAGCTAGGATATTCCTTTACAATTAAATTTGGCTCTGGAAATAAATCATTTGCAAACAGAAAAAAAAGCAACACTGCCTGCATATCCTCCACAGAATAGATGTTATTTCAGTTTATCCAGTACCCTTCCAAGAAATTAAACTGATACACATAGTTGACCATTTAATGTATTTCACTAGTCCCTCTGGAGGAGAGCTGACAAAGAACAAGCAGAACCTTTCAACAGCATATCTGGCAGGTGATTAGATGATTATTCTGTCAACCACATTTATCACCGGCCATTCAGATAATGTAGAAGACAGGCATTACAGCCCCTGTGAGGGACAGAATGTTAGCTACTTCGTAAAAGAAACTGTTGGCCAAACATGTCAGCAGTGGAGAGAAAATGGCATTTTCATGTTGTATTTTGTTTTTCATTTGGCAAAGAATTTTGATCCAGATGTCAAAAACTGATCTCTATAAGACACTGATTGGGCAATGTTGCTTTGTGGGACTCACAACCATTGAAGATTGGAGCTTGGTGAGATCTTCCCGATTACAGACACTAAATAGGATAATCCATCTACACTGTAAGGCTACTAAGTTAGCACTCTACTCTACTGCATATCACTGTTGCAGTCAGTAACATGCTTTATGATTTAATGTGGAAGAAACTTTGTTTTAAAGCACTTCTGGCCTCGTGACTGAGGCTGTGTTTACACAGGGCAGAGTATGGTCAGATCAGGTAAGTTTTCACTGCGTTTTGGCCTTGGGTTTACATGGAAACTCTTTGTGGATTGTTTGAAAATGGTAACTTTTGAAAGCCCTAGAGTTTTCAATACACTCTCCATGCAGTGCCGTGTAAACCTGAATCAGAGCGTTCCAGGGTGAAATGCTGACGTCACCACATGCGCAGCACTCTTTCACATGAAGACTGCACATGCACACCAGGAACAACAACAGCTTCAGCCGTCTGCCGGGTAACGTGTGTGCTGCTTACCGTGCTCGGTTTGCTATCCAGACAAAACTATCCAGACAGATTTGTTGTCCAGAAAAGAAACTCCTGCGTCTCTGTGCGTCTACTCACTATTGTTGTTTGTGAGAAGGTTTTCTTCTTTGTACATGTATTGTAGCAGCGCTGCCTCTCTGCAGACCTGCACCACCATCTCCTGAACCAGCATGCACACTACAACGATTTCACTCGTCTCCAGCATCTCCGTCTGAATGCAGATCAACTTTGGAAATGCAAAGAAAACATCTTTGCGTTTTTAAGTCTGAAGTGTCTGTGTAAAGGTAGCCTCAAGTGTATTATTCACCCACATCTTTTTACCCCACATACCAAGTAGGGAGTGTACAAGTGAGCAGTCAATGCAGGTCACTCAAGATGTATTAGTAATCCATTGTGTGATTGCTCACAGCCACCATGGTATTCTAGTGACTAATAAGGTTTTGATGACTTTTGACATCATTTCATATGTTAACAAGCTTTGTGCTGCTTTGAATTGGAGCAGAATCAATATATCAAAGCTACCCAAGTACCTCCAGAATGAGGTAGATCTCATTTTAATGACATTTTAATTTCTGTCTCTTTTATATTCTGAAAGGTGTATGGAAACCTGACCTTGCCCTTTAAGTGAAATACTAATTAGTTATAAAACTGCACATCTATCATGGAGATAGTTTCAGAGTGTTTCTGATGAAGACGAACAAGTGTCTCAAAGCTCAGAGATCTGTCTGCATTAATCACACTAGTTTTTCATTGCCAAGTATTTCAAATGAAGCGTGACATCAAAAGTGACATTACAGAGATTTCCATATGAATTGACTGTTTCATCAAGGAATAGGAATGGGGAGAGAAAAGAGGCAGAAAAACCACTGCATTCATCACAGAAATGATTATGTCTCATCTTACTTTTGAGACATTCCTCTTGTTACATGTATCAATCAACATGTGCTGCATTGACTGCTTTTAAGAAAGTGTAAACACAAAGACTGTGCACTGCATGAAGCTGTGTTATTGTCTGCAGCTCCTGACAGGCTCCTTTCATCATACAGGGAAAAATCATGTCAGGGATAGTACTACAGAGTAACAGCAGCACAAACTACATGAAATGGTATTCTTTTATGTAGAAGACAGACAAAAAGGAAGACGTTTAACAGTCGTGAATCAAAGAAAGAGAGCAGTCTTCAATAAGGTTCATCTCTGGATATGTAACCTGAATACATGAAGACAAGTTAATGCTCCCAGCATGCACCAGGGATGACACGTCAACAGATCAGGGGTCTCATTTATAAAAGAATGCGTGGAATCCTTACTAAAAGTGTACGTGCGCCAAAAACCCAGAAATGGCGTGCGCACAAAAAAATTCAGATCTATAAAACTGTTCGCACGCAATTTTCCATTTATAAATCAGAATCCACCTGGAGAAGTGCGCACGTGGAAAGGCTGCAAATTCCGCCCCTCGCACGCCCATAATTAACCATAAATGGTCATTGCAAAGCACCTCATGAATATTTGGGTATATAAATAAGCCTTTCGCTCATACACTTTACGTGTGACAATGGCGACCGAAAGGAAAACCAAACAAAGGAATTTCTCAGAGACGGAGATTGAAGTCCTCATTGATGAGGTGGATGGCCGTAAAGATATTTTATTCGGGTCTCACAGCACAGGAATCTCCAACAAAAGAAAGGGCAGTGAGTGGCTGTCCCTCGCTGCTACTGTTAATGCAGCAAGTGCAACAGAGAGGACAGTGTCGGAGATCAAGTAAACTTTGTGACCCACGAACGGAGGAGTTTGTGAATGAAGTGATGGATAAAATGGACATGTCAGTAGTTTGCTGCAGCAGTGGATCACAAACTTTACAAAAATCAGAGAATGACACCACGTCACTGCTTCATGCATCCATTGTGCCAAAACACCCACCTTCTTCATTACGCACAAGTATATCTGCAATGTTTCCATGTTAACGGGACCCACACTGACTTCTTTACATACTTTGTGAGAGCACGCGTCAGTCAGCAGTCTCCCTACCTCAGTATTATTACTAATCAAAGTTTTGATCGACGAACAAAAAAATGTTAATTGTTGGCCACATTTTTTTCCCTGGGAAACTCCGTCTGTTCTATTTATGAGGATATGTAGTCTGAATGATCATGTCAGAGATGCCCTGATTTAATCCCCACACTTAGATTATTTACAGAATAAATATGTGCAGCTGATGAAGATGTGCTGATGGAGGAGGAGAATTGTGTGAAGCCACTGCCGTGTCTCCGTGCGCTCTGTGCGTCTTGACGCAGGCATCTTTATTACAACTAAAAACCGCACTTGGTAATAAATGCGTGAAATTTACAGATATTAATGAAAACTGGTGGCTCTGAGGTATTTGTGTTAGTCTAATTTTCAACTCTACATCAACGAAAACATTAGTGTCCGGTCGTGTGAGGTCCGTCCGGATAATGAAGGCGAGACAGCGCTGAAGAAATACTTTTTTTTTTTTGTGTGGATATTTTCATCATGAAAGTGACTTATAGGAAACAGTCAATTACACGCATTATTTACAGCCCAAATAAAACAGTAAGTTTGAATGGTTATGATGACGTGGATCTGTCAGTAAAGTTTGATATTTAGTGAAATAAAATGTTGGAGAGACATCAACATGTATCTGGAGGCTTCAGTTCACCACTTCACCATCTGTGTCTCCAGTTTCCCATGCCTCCAAAATGTACGTACGCCTGGTTCAGAGTTTGCTTACCCGTGTGCACATTTTACCGTCAGGTTTGTTTTTATAGATCACAAACTTTGCGTGGGAAAAGGCGTACGCCAGTTTCAGGCCCCGTTTTGTGTGTACGCAAGCTTTATAAATCAGACCCCTGGAGTTTTACTTAACATCCGCTATTGATGTGACACTGCAGCCATAGCATCCACCGACTACAACTTCAAATTTGCCCATAAAGAATGTGATTGACAGAATGATCATCCAATCACATTCTAGATATATTTTAAAAGGCTCTACTCTACCCAAACACTTCCTATAGGCTATTGCCAAGATCTACCAGTGACATACGTGCAGCAGGTATTTGCCAGAAAGTAAAAGTTTAATATGTAAAAAGAAACATCTAATGACCTCGACCTCTGAGCTTAAACCTCTTAAATGTCATCAGTGCACTGTCCAAACAGAAAGAAAATGTGTGCTACGTCTGGCAGAGACTGTAAGAAGTCCTGACATCATGTTCATAAGCAAGAGATGACAAAGACCCCCCCCCCCCCCCCCAAAAAAAAATTACCAGTTCATTATTGTTGTAAAGTGAAATTTTTCTCAGACTTTAAAAAAATCATTCAAGACATTGTAAGACATTGAATTTACAAGCTGGGGATGAATATGGCGTCTGATGACCTTTACCTCTCAAAGGCTCTACATTTTCAGTTCAAAAATAAAAGTTGGACAAAATACAAGCTTTTTTCCGATCTATCTCGTGTATGAGTGAAGGTCAACCAGGAGACTCCAGGACCATGAGTATTTGCTTGTGCTTTCCAAAACTACAGTTCATTATGCAGTCATAAGGACATTTTAGCAAAGTTTGAGGAAACTCCATTTGGGCGTTTTTGTTGTATCAGATTTCACAAAAATGCAATCACAAGCATTTATGATCATTTGACTCCTTTCCATCGACATTTGGCCCATCGTGAAAATCTTACCTGGCTTCCTTGAGTTAAAGTGGATAGATTGATGAAATCTCTCAGAGTGATCATGAGATATTACAGTAAAAAAGCAACTAATGGTGATTAGGCTTAATGATCTTTGACCATAAAATGGAATTACCTCATCCTTGAATCAAAGTAGATATGTTAAACACAGTTCCAGGGAGATCAACCAGCTCTGTGACCATTTTTTCTTTGACTGCCAGAATCGAATTAGTTTACCATCATCTCAGTGTCGAGATATGTTTAAAGTCTTGTTAATGATCTTTGAAAAGTAATATGTTTATTGCAGGATTCAAGCAAACATTTGCTCATGTCATGTCTCGTCAGTCATGTTAAGTTACTTCCTTCTTGTCTTTTATATTGTCATGTCAGCTTTTATTTTATAGTCACAACTCTCCTCTCTTTTCAGGCAACTTCACATCCTGCCCTCGTGTTTTCCTGCCGTTATGATTGTGAGCCCCGCCCCTCATTGTTTCCACCTGTGCCCCATTACCTCTTGTATAAAAGTCTGTGTCTCCCTTTGTCTTGTGCCGGATCGTTTTATCTCATGTTCCACGTGTTTCCTTGTGCCACTTGTCTTATTTCCCTGAAGAGGGTACAGCCTTTTTGTGTTACCTTAGACTTCAGAAGACTTTGGTTGCCTTTTGTTAATCTAGTTTTCCAGCACTGATGTGATTTTTGGTTTGCCTTTTCTCTCGTTGCTCCAGCGTTGCTGTGATTTGTTGTTCATTACTTTGAGAGCTGATTTTTCAATAGAAGAGCATTTTTGTTTGTGCCTTGCTTTTGGGTCCTTTTGTTCCTATCCTTGTCAGTTCAAAGATGTAAAAAAAAACCTCTTAGACTTTTTGCAATACTGAGCAACAAGAATTAGCTTGTGTGACTCAAAAACATTATACCTCTTGCCTTGGCTGTTGCCTGCTCAGAGGTATAGTAGTTATATTAAACAGTTTGTTGCATTGTCTAATTAATTCCTCCATTATACACTTATTTTTAAGCTTCAAAAGACAGATGTAATCTACTCACGTCTTTCCACAACCAAAAATAAACTGCTGAAGTGCTGCATGACACTTTGAACAACACAAATTTGAAAGGCACCTTGAAAGACTACCAGGACGATAATTCAGGGGGGAAAAAATAATACTGTTTTGCTTATTAACCGTGTGAAAATGCCTGGAATTGTATACAGACACCATTTAATTTGATAGAAATGTCAAGTTGGACAGGGGAAACAAGAGCTGCATATGTGTGTGATTTATTATGCTCTATGCTTAATCGAGACTGGACATGGAAAATTTAGACCACTGTTTATAACCAAAGTAGGGCTCCATGTAAATGCCATGACTTAAGGGTGATGATGGGTATGAACTGCTCTGTTGATAGTGTTGGTAGACCATCTTCAGAACATGAGCTGATCCCTCCTTCAGACTCTTCTCCCAAGCAACCCTACACCCCTAATGAAAAAATCTTGTTCCTGCAGTCACTGCCATGTTGCCATAGTCCTCATGTAATATTAACTTGTAACAGAGCTTTGAAGACACATACCTGGGCATGGTGCACAATACATAAAACAAAAGCTTCTGTGATTGACACATCATTAGAAACCAATGAATAATTCATAATCTACAATCATATCAAGGATCAACATGTCGAGGAACGAGAAAGCCCAGAGTTTGTGCATACACGTCAAAATTCTTCTGAACTCGACTGCTCTTGTCCCTGATAATCTGTCAGTCAATACAGAGGAGGGCAGACGGGAATGAGGCTGCTCGCTCCTACGAGTGTCGATCTGGACCTCCTGCTGTTCACAAAGAAAAGCTACACCGAACCAGCTTTGGGACAGCTCTGAACGTGGAAATAATGTGAAGGTGGGGGAATTTCACTGTCAGGAGCATGAAACCTCTAGTGATGAGTGGGGGGTAAGTGAGGAAAGACAGACTAAAAATAAGACGATAGGGTGCTTGAGAGGAGCATGGAAGGTGTGGATAATAAAGGGAGACAAAAGACTTGAGGCAAGTGCATAGAGCCCGTAAGCATGTGCATACACATGCAAAAAAAGAGTAAGCGCTTTTTGCATTTTGCTTTAAGGTCAGATTGAAAAAAAGTAATGACTTTCTGTACAGTTTTCATGACAAAGTATGCTAAAATGCGACTTTTGTTGCCTTTTTTCAGGCAGTTATACATGCTGATGGATAGCTTTTGGTCATTTTGTACTTAAAGGATTAGTTCAGTTTTTTTGAAGTGGGGTTGTATTAGGGATGTAACGGTTACCGGTAAAATGGTATACCGCGATAAAATTTCCCACGGTAATCGTTACCATGTACAATTAAAATTACCGTTATATCGTGCTTGATCACCACACTGCCTGAGTAACGCACGGTGATGCTGCTCTTTGCCTGGAAAAGCCAGAACTATGTATCTGTCCTCGATTAAGGAGCCTCACGAGAGGTGCACATGCGCAGTTTGCATTGTTTGGCTTCTAAGTCTGACACATTTATTGACAAAAGACAAAAGAACTGTTATGAATATAACAATGAAGGGGTTAAATTATTTCTTCTAAGTCTGACACATTTGAACTGTTATGAATATAACAATGAAGGGGTTAAATTATTTCACTTCTGTGTCAGAGGACTTTTAGAACATTTTGAGCACACTGCAACAATACCGCGATAATAATGATAACCGTGATAATTTTGCTTACAATAACCGTGATACAAAATTTTCATATTGTTACATCCCTAGGTTGTATTAGCTCCATATGGCCACTAAGTACATTAGATACAGTAGAAAGTTCTCTCCTCTCCCTCAGTACGACACAGACTGTAACCGTCGGAGACGAGAAAAAGACGCTAAGTGGAAAGTACTGTACCAAATACAAAGGGTATTTTCTCTGTCTACAAGAACTCAAATCAAAAAATAATACCACTGTTTAAGAGTACGTTACATATGATTATTTCTAAGTGCATTAACATTTCAGAAATATGAAGTTTATCTGGACCTAAGCCAACTCACGTCATGTGTCCCTCCGCTAAATCACTCCGCCCCCTTCTTCCGCCCTCTCAGCTGACCAAAACATTGCAAGATAGCGCCCTCAGATAACGGTTGAAGCTTCGTGTAACTTTTATCAAGTATCGTAATTCTTCGGTTTGACTGTTAGCGGTGTGAGGAAGAGACAAAGCAGGAAATTAAAAAAAAGAATGATTATGACAACGCCGATGAAGTTCTATTCACTTTGGAGTCAAGAGGATACCTGTATGAACCAGAGTTTACAGAAGAAGATTGCTGAAGATGGAGACGAACAGATCGAGAGGAATACAGAGGAACCGTCCACGGACACTGGACATCAAGATAGAGACGTAAATTAACAGTGGGGCAAATGTTTGACCTGCGAGTACCCCGAGGAAATAGGTGATACAGACGGCGGTATTACTCATTAAATATGCTTTCCTGCTCTTCTGAAACCTGGAGTTTTGTGGACATTCTTCCATTTCCCAATGATAAACTGGAAAAACGTCCCAAACCTGAAGGACCTAATGACAGTTTCTGCTCAAAGTAAGTAATAATGATCTGTTAGAAAAAAAATAAGCAGAGTAGGGGAGGCTGTTTGTTTATCATAACAGTGCAGACTACTTGTGTATGTGTCTCTCTCTCACACACACATGCACACTCACGCAACGATTACTTGTGTATTTGCCTCTAATATATATTTAGATGTATAGAGAGAGAGAGAGAGATGTATAGATTTGTGCACACAACCTGTCGGGTAACAGGTAATGAGAGATGCATTCGCTATACGATGTAACCGCATGCCCTTGTTACGCAGGGGAATACGATGAAAGCTGAGTTCTCCATGATGCACATCTGTTTCTGCATCAAGGGAAGCATTACAAAAACCCATCTCAGAAATATTTGTCATATAATGTGCTTTCAATTAGTGTAAAACAGTCTCTGAGGCTGCTAGCTAACTACGGCGGAGTGATTTAGCGGAGGGACACACAACGTGAGTTGGCTTAGGTCCGGATAAACTTCATATTTCTGAAATGTTAATGCACTTAGAAATAATCATATGTAACGTACTCTTAAACAGTGGTATTATTTTTTGATTTGAGTTCTTGTAGACAGAGAAAATACCCTTTGTATTTGGTACAGTACTTTCCACTTAGCGTCTTTTTCTCGTCTCCGACGGTTACAGTCTGTGTCGTACTGAGGGAGAGGAGAGAACTTTCTACTGTATCTAATGTACTTAGTGGCCATATGGAGCTAATACAACCCCACTTCAAAAAAACTGAACTGTCCCTTTAAATTAACACTGTAAGCATTTTACCACATGATCAGATTTGTTATAAAAACATAATTCATGGATGACTAGTTGTATTTTCAGAGATTATACATCCTGAATGTCATTGTTAGAAATTGAGATTATTCAAGAGATGGATGGTTGTGTTGATGTGATTAAATAGGGTCATATTGACATTTATATTACCTTTTTAAAGAACATTAAATTGGCTTTATGTATGGAATGAACCATTCTATTCAACAAATCAAAATTTCTGTGTAAGAGATAGACCACTTCATCATTCAGTCCACATACATAAAATGCTCCTAGAATAGTTGCATTCGACAGCTTGGATCACACAAGTTAAGGCACTTTTTGATCAATTATTTATCACTCTCTTGATTTGATTTTTATCACAGACCAAACAAAGAGAAAAATGTATCCCTCTCAGTTGCCATACCAACTGACTCCTCGGTTATGAAAGTAGTTTTATGTATGTCACAAATTCCCTGGTCCTGATTTGAATTTAACTGTATGCTTGTTGCAGATTAAAATTGTTCCCCTTTTGAGATTCTGCTCTCCATAAAGGTAAATGCAGCTCTTATTTCCAGTCCTTGTCCAGCAGATAGATCCATAATTATTCAATAAAAGCTTTACTGCAGGTCAACACATCGTACCAGGACTAAAACACTGTCAAAATTGCACATTTCAAATTGAAATTAGAACTGCTGAATAATTCATTAGCAGCATATACATATATAGCATGATTTTTTCCACATTTCCCTAAGCAGAGTGAGAGATCTTTCCATGAATCATCCTGTGAATATGACCCTGACCTTGTGTTTTAAATTGTCTGCTTCAGTCTGAGCAGCCAGCGTTTTCTTCTAAATGATTAAGAGCACAACTCTTTCATCCACTGTATGGGTATCTTTCCCCTTGCCATTTTAACATTTCAGAGTGAGGGCAGTAACATCAAGCCGAAGAAACCTCCGGCAGTTTTGTAAGAGATAGACGAGGTGGAGGTTTTGTGGTGCTGTTAATTGATTTCAGTAGTTATGAGACTTAAATCAGCTCATGGGTGCAGACAGAGGAGCACATACAAATACATTGCACAATAATTGAATTTCTTCTAAGCTGTGAGTTCCCTTGATACATCATCAACTCTGAAATTATGCAGCTCAGATATGGAAAAATCAAAAGTGTCTCCATTATAGCGAAAATATTCATCTAACCCCATCCAAACAAAACTTTGTAGAGTATTATGGAAAATATCAAATAACTCTGTTTCATTTGGAGGACTGGAGTGCATTGCGGCAGGCTTTGGAGAACAGTTGAGCTGTGAGGTAATGAGCATCAGAGGCCTGCTCTAATAAACTCATTAATGTTTTCTGATTGTTTATTTCCTCTCACTCTGATGTGCTGGAGGACGAAACTTTACAGCTCAAACGGACTCCTTAAACTGGAAGGTCCATCCTATTGGTCTGTGTTCTTCTCCCTCCCTCCTGTGTTGTTTTTCGCCAATGAACATTTTTACCCTCTTTATCCTGTATATGTAGCAAAGGAGCATCAGACTAAAGGGATGAACCAGTGCTCCACTTCAGCAGTCACCTTCTTCAACCCACAGAACAGTTGGTTGTAGCCCCTAGGAAGTGGTAAAGGGCTCCCACCGTACCTTTAAGATGAATGAACTGAGACTGTCGGTACAGCGCACTGCTGTTGGTGGGCACAGTTATTTTGCATAATTATGTCTTTATTATGTAAAAAATAAACCACAAAACCATGTTGGGTCAACTGTTACACTTGGCAAAAACTTTCAAAGCTCTTAATTTTTGTTCTGGGGTGTCTCTGTATACATAGTTTCTCTACATACTCTGGTTCACTAAGGTAACCCTGTACATACACAATAAAATGAAATTGATCATTACTTGAACCAAAACAAGGTACTTTTTTCTATCCTAATATAATATTTCTAGAGTCATTGTGATCGTACATCACCTGACAGCAGGTTGAATTGCACCTCTATCATGGTCTGAGTGTGAGGATCTCACTCTGCTCCTCAGCCCTCTCTCTCCTCCTCCTTCACCTTCTTCCCTCATCTCTCTCCTGCGGAGGCGTGGCTCCATGTGCGCTGCAGCAGACACACCTGACTATCATCTCCTGCAATCACCTACACTTATATCTACCCGTCTCCAGACGACTGCAGCGAGGGTGGATTGCACTTACAACCCTGGTTTGTGTTCTCTGAATGAGTTTATTTGTTAACTCTCGCTCTCAGCCTGTCCCCCTTCTTGGGGATTATTAATGTCTTTAGTGGTCTGCTTGGTGGACTTAATCCTAATCTTATTTCTCTGCTCCTTTTGTTTCAGGTCTCCACTGAGCCCTCGCCATCCCTCCTTTTCATTGTTTGCCACTCACCTGTTTTTTGTCACCTTCTCATTAAAACTGTTGAAAACTCAACCTGTTCCATCTTTGAACTTTATCGCATTCACTGGCACAGTGTTACTTCGAAGTGGACAACAGGAACATTTCCACATTAAAAAACTACAAACTGTTACTGCTTTGACTGCTTTACGGCTAAATGTCCCTTCCCCCTCGATACGAAAGCTAAATTTTGGGAAAAGGAGAATATAAAGCAGTTTTAAAACAGAATTTAGTTCAAAATAAATATGCACTTTTTTTCTTTATGGAAATACGGACCTCTGGCTCACACTCCTGCAAAGTGGGTGACAGTAATGCTTCTCTGACGTTTGATGCCAACTGCTGTTAAACAAGAGGAAGAAGTAGATCGTGGCAGAAAAGAAGAAGAAGATCATGGTGGAAGAAGAGAAAAACATAAAGAAAAGAAAAGTTTTATGGAGGAGATGAACAAAGGAAAGCAGGAGATTAACAAGCGAAATGCCCGGACAACGATAAAAATCGGCGTGGCGTTCACTCACTGGCGTAAGCTAAAAGACAAAGAGGGATGTCTGACCTATGCACATTTTGCCCTGTTTTTGTTTGACTTATAAGTACATTATGATTTATTTGAAAAGAAACATGGTCAGACTGTACCTTGTTAGTCCACATGGTTTATTTGTGTCTTGGGACGCTCACTCGCTTCCCTCTGTATGTCAACAAATGCACACTGGTGTAAGACACTGTTTTACAACAGTGTGACCAAAATTACCAAAAAAGCCCCTAGAAAGCTGAAAGCTTGAATCTTAAATAATGCGTATTTGAGTCAAGTTTACTTATAAAAAGTTCTGAATTAGTTGCAGAGTTTGTGTCTTCACATGTCTATAGAGTAAAACAGCAGATCTAGTGCATACAGGCAGAAGAGATTTTGTCGACTTGTGATCCCAGAGGTTTTAGGAGTGATATATCAAACTGTTTTTGTAATTTTGTAGAACTTCTAAGTTATGATTTGATCAAAACATAAATTGGATCAAGCAACAATGGAGGTGTTGACTGTGTTTAAACCAGCAGCTTTTCTTTTGATTGAGTGTTTTTGGTGTGTGTCTCTTTAAATGCAAACAAGCTCCATCTCAGCAAACAGTAATAGATATGCATGGATATATATCAGTGGCGATTGCTCTAAGACTGCAAGGGAAGCTCAGCTTCCCCTAAAATGTCCCCCAAAAAAGTGGTGATATGTCCTGCTGTGTGTACATTTCATTGACTAAATATGCGCTAGAATACCTTCATCTTTTGTTCAGAATCAGCTACTTATCACAGGTAACTGGCGCGACTTCCTTCTCAGTCATCCCCGCAGCGTCCCAGTGCTTTAACACAGTCGGACGCTGAGCGTCTTCAGACTTCAGCGGTTAAATATAGAGTGGGTTGTTCCACTGTGGAAACTGGACGGTCATTGGATAAACGCTGGGCTTTGTCCCGCCCATCGGACGGCGTCTCTGGGGGTCTATGAGGCAGTGAGCCTGGACGCTCAGCTTCTGCATGATGATTGGATGATCTGTCTGAGGCCGAATCCTTTTTTGATTGACAGTGAAATGAGCCAATCAGCGATCTTGAAGGCTCACCCTTCACCGCGGTATCTTCTAAGTTTTACATTCAGTTGTTCTGGACTGATTCGGAGGATTTATCGGTCACCAGCGACTTTATCTTTCTTAAAAACGACTAGCGTTGTGTTTGAAGATTCTCTCCTGCCACCTTTTCTTTTCACCAACGAGCAGCTGTGGCTGGGGAGCTTCTCTCCCTCTCACTCACACTCACAGCCTGTCAAACAGTGGTCTCATGTAGCAGCTCCAGCTGCTAGCAAGCTGCACATCATGGCAGATAGTATGAATGTTGTAGACCAGATTTTGGCGAGGCCATTTGATAGTCTTCCTTACGAAGAGAAAATTAGAGTAAAACAGCAGGGCAGATCAACTCCTAAAGGTGCGTTCACACCGCAAGCGACCTAGCGACAAAAGTCGCATCGCCCACTGAGGTAGCGTCGCGCGTCCATAAATAGCCTACCTGTTTGGTCGCCTGGCGTCGGACGTCGGTCGGTGACGTCACGCCCGCCGAAGTTTTACCGCGATCGTATCATATATCACATAGTAGGGTGTATAAGCGTACATTATTCCAGCTGTGTCCTTTTCACTCACTTTATCAGACACAAAACTCTGCAGCTGATGATGCAGCAGCATCATCTGTGAGTTTACCGCGGTCCGTCTGCAAATGTCCTCACTGAGATTAGTTCCGCCTATGCGGAAGTCTTCCGCTCTGTAGTCCGGTTGAATAACAGCACCGCCACACGAACACACACCGCTGATTGGCTGATGCTGCATAGCCACGCACGACATCACCTGAATAGATAGTATGAATGTTGTAGACCAGATTTTGGCGAGGCCATTTGATAGTCTTCCTTACGAAGAGAAAATTAGAGTAAAACAGCAGGGCAGATCAACTCCTAAGATTGATTTAGTTCAAAAGGTGGAGAAAAGAAACAGGTCTTTTCAGCATTCCTGGTATGACAAGGTGAGCTGGCTCACTGGAAGTGCTGTCACAAATAAAATGTGTTGTCTGGTCAAAAGTGGGTTTTTGGGGAATTAAATCCCAGGAAAAGACACCTAGTTGGTACAACAGGGTCACAGATCATTTACATAAATAAATAAATTTATGATGTAGGCCAGAAAAAAATGAGCTTCCCCTCCCTGACTGACCAGCAGCCGCCACTGATATATATATAGGTTCAGATGCCAGTTCAAGCTATTGTGATGTTAATACAAGAACAGATTGTGAAATGTTTTTTGATTTTCTTTTAATTCAACGTTAGTGGACAATGTACATTTTCTTCACCTTTGGTGGTCAGTATAGACTCTAGATACACAGATATGTGTGAAAATGTGCTATCATCTTCATGTTAAGAAAACATTTTACCTTTACTATGAAGCGTGTTTGCTGCTGTGTTAACAAATGAATCAGACGATGGTGAAATCTGTTTGTCTCAGCTCCTCCTTTGACACGAAGCAACAGCAAAGACCCCATGACCCTGCTCTCAGACTGAGGAAGGTCACAGAGCAGAGCCTGTTGATTGGCTCGCTTGAACATCTCTGATTCCTCCACTGGCTGTCTGACTGAGCAGACACATGCAGACCTGTTCCAATGCCCAAGCAAATTTACATTTTTATTAAAACAGGGAGGAACGGTACATGCAGGGCAAATCCTGCTGTATTTCTGCTCTGAAATGTCAAAGTCTGAGCACTGTGAAGGACTCGGGCACAGGTGGATCATGGAGGAAGAAATTCCATCTCTGGAGAAACAACTTAAAGGTGTCTCATTGAGGGAGTCACAGAGTGTCACTAAAGAACTGGATAAACTGTGCAACACTGCAAAGACTGTGGGGCCAAACTGAAAGAAAAGAAAAAAAAAAACGGGGTAAATACATCAGATATTCCCAGTAAAAAGGAGCAGTGGAAACAATTTTAAAGCTCTCTGGAAAGCTTAGAAAATTGTTTAGCTCATTTTGGCAACATTAAGACATCCACTATCCTACTAAAGATGGTAACTGAGAGCCAGGCCACATTTGACTGTGACAGTAAAGCTAGAACTGCCCAACTGTGGTGGGTGACTGAGTACACATGACACCAGTCTCCGGCTGAGGTGACACTGAAGAAGTTGCAGTCATCGAGAGCAGGCTGGCTAATGGCTACCACGTACTGTTCTTAGGGTTGAAATAGGTGACTGCTGTCGTGGAGCGCTGGTTCATCCCTTTAGTCTGATGCCCCCTTGTTACACATACAGGCTAAAGAGAGTAAAATATGATCAGTGGTGAGGACAAATACAGGAGGGAGGGAGGATGGTCCTTCTGCAAAAAGTTCACTAGTATATCTAGAAAAAAAACCACAGGTGTGTGTAGACGGGCAGAACCTTTCAAAAGTTAATGTGGTGAATGACTGGATGATCACTCCATTACAGTTATTATAGGCCAATCAGATAATGTAGTATGGGAGCACTGTACTGCTGTGAGCAGAACTTGAGTCACTTCATAAAACAAACTATTGACAGAGTGGAAATATCTTTTCTATGGAGAAGTTTGTGGTATTATTTGATTTTCATTCAATAAATAAATGATCTAATTAAACTGCTACTCAAGATATTAGCATCTATGCTAGTCTTTGCATGAGCAGTCACTCCCTTCTGTTGTCTTGCTTGTAGCTCCCATTCAGTCCTGCTTTAAAGAACTCTAATTGGGCAGTGCTGCTTCAGGCTGTTCACAATCATTGTAAATTGGAACTTTGCAAGAAGGATCTATCTGATTATAGACACCATATCAAGCATCCATCTGCATTGCAAGGTAGCAATTTTTCCTCCCACTTTTCCAGGACCAGAAACATGACCTGGCACACCAGCTAGACCATTCAGCACATACTGGATAGAATAAATTTCACCTGTCCATCTATTAACCCATTCAAAGTGTTGAAGATTGAATTCAAAAAGCATATCATTGAATAATCACATTGCCAATCACATACAGGCCAAACAGATAAGTTAAGTTGGTGGAAGCTACTACATGTGTGTAAAATACAAAATGTGAGCCACTTCACAGGACAAACTTTCTCCAAAACATGTTGGAACTGGAGTAAAAGTGTCCTTTTTATTGGTTGTTTGGTTTTCATTTAAAAGTATATTCCATCCCGACAAATCTGCTGATAAAACTGCAGCATCTATGCCAATCTCATAACGAGCAGTCAAAACCTGATGTCATCACACTCATAGCTCTCAGCCCTTCATGCTTTAAAGAACATTGAGTGTGTGTGTGTGTGTGTGTGTGTGTGTGTGTGTGTGTGTGTGCAAATGGTTGTCCTTCTCTACATGTCAGCCCTATGCTGGGCTGACATCCCCATCCAAATCCAATGTATACCCAGCCCCTTGCCCAGTGTCTGCTGGGATAGGCTCCAGCCATTGATGATCCAACGAGGCGCAAAGATAATGGAGAGACTGGTTAATGGAACAAGCGCTCTTAAATCACTGATGGAAATCTAAATATGAACACATGTTTTCTGAAGTCGGTCTCGGAAGATTTCATGGAACTCCTGTGCTAAAAACACAACTCAATATGAGCAGTATGCCCCCACCCAAACACAACAACAGTACACCCACTTATACAAAACTTCTCAAACTGACTTCTTTTAGCAGAAATGATTCATGAATAGCAGTTTTTTTTGGCTTGGGAATGTATCAGAGTCTCACGGAAAGAGCTTAGAGATGTTGTGGAGGAGGGGGTTATGTGGGTTGACTTGCTCAGTTTGTTGCCTCTGTGACCTGGCCCTGGATAAGTGGAGGAAGATGGATGGATTTATCAATGGATGGTAAGATTCTGAATTTAAAAAAGAGGAAATTATTGTCCACTTAGCATGAGGTCAGGGTTTGAATCCTTGTCAAGGCCTGTAACAATAATTGGAACCTTAGCAAAGGTGCTTTCCGTTATTGGGCCTACCTCAGATGTACGTCAACTTGGACAAAAGTAATATACAATTGTAAAATTTTAAATTAGACCTAACAAGGTTGAGCTGGTGTTTAAAAAGTTGATGAGTGCTGTTTCTTTGTTTCACTGTAACTGGAAGTTATGGAATTTGAAGCAGACAAAATTTCAAAATGTGTATGTATTTCTTTAGCCTTTATTTACAAAGATAAAAACCATGGAGATCAAGATCTCTTTTACAAGGGTGGCCTGGCCAAAAGGGCCAGCAACACAAGTCATGAAAACAAAAAGAACATGAAATTGGTATTTCAGATAACAGAGATAAAACCTTCCAAATTTTCATTGTTACTGTGACAAAGGCTGTATCTTGGCTGAAATTTAGAAATAAAACCGGTGTGAAAATTACAGGTGAACATTTTCATTCATGTGGTCAAACATGATAACCTGACAAGCCAGATGGACAGCTCCTTATATCTGCCACAGAAATATTTCACAAGTCCATCTGGGTAGGGGCCCTTTTAATTTGTTTTCAGGGGCAGAACGTTTAAAAAAAACACAAGCTTGTGATAGGATAATCGTTCTGCTCATCACATTCATCACAGACCAATCCACATCAAGCAGGGTTGCCTCATATAATGAAGCAATGTTTTCATTGAATTTGTCATTATTTTTTTCTTTTATATAAACATTTTATTTTATTATTTTATTATTCTGTTAATGCTGATGCTGCTCAGTGATTTTTGAAGAATGTATGATGCAAAATGTGCCTGTTTGTTACTTGAAATGGCTGAATAAAGAAGTGAAAAAAAATAGCATACTTTTTTTGTTAGCTGTTAGCCGCTAACTTAGCCGCTAACACCTAACAGCAGCTAATGACTGTCAGCGGCTGTATAACGGCTAACGACAGCAAATGACCGTTAGCCGCTAACTTAGCTGCTAACGGCTAACGGCCTTATACTATCGTTTTACACTATATCGTACCACACAGATGATTCATTTAACACTTATATGTAACATGAACCTCGTCAAAGACAATCCCTACAAGTAAACTTCTGAGGAGGGCAGATTTCGCCAAGTTTTACCAAGTATCTATGAGAACAATAGGCTAATCGGCATCTCCGTTCTGAACTTCCGGTTGTCGTCACGTCCGCATTCTGCAGTTCCCGCCTCTCTTCCCTGATTGGGCTGTTAAAATTTTAGCCAAGTGAATCCGTTGGTCAACGGGGCGCTACCAGATGGGATCTGCAGGATTTCAGGAACTGAATCAGGCAGGACCATCTGCTATGCAAGGTTACAAACATGATGGAGCTCCAAACTTTTGCTTTACTCTTGAGAGCTAAAATCCCTGTCTTTCAGTGGAAAGTCAGGGTCTTGTGTACAGACCTGACCTCTCTGTCAGTGTTTTGCAACACATGCTGTGGATCATTCTACAGAAACTTGGATTTTTGGGATGGCAAGATGTCTTTTGTTTTATTTCTTTTTTTTTTTTACATTTAAACTTCAACTACATTGTTACATATGTCATTGACTTTATGAATACACATAAATGAAAGCTCAATGATTTTTTGTTTTTTTAGTACATTTATCACAAAACACCATTTAATAAAGTGTATCCACACATCTGATTGTCACTGGTGTTACTGATTGTTACCCATAAGAAAGGTAACACCAGTGACAGTAACACCAGTGACAGTTTCACAACAAATACCCTTTAACAAAATGGCTGCTGCAGAGCATGACACAGCATGTCACTAATCTTGATCTATTCACTAAATTATGTCTTCTAAATACATTTTTATTCGTTTGTTTGCAATTCCCTGCCAATAAAGTTGGTTACACCAGTGACGTCAACTAAAAGCTTCATAAGAAAGTACGAGATAAATGTTCATATTTCTGAAAACTGAAAAAAAGGACAATGTTCTTACCAGGGTCCCTCTTCATAGATCTTCAAGAAAGAGGTCAAGGAAGTCAAGTGATGTCATCAGAGTGATTTCTTTTTCCAAAATAAAAGACTTTTGTCACATGGTAACACCAGTGACATGACTGCAGGGGATGACTACTTTAAATAAATTTTATAATACTTTTTGGCATTTTGTTTTAAAATGTAATTTATGTCATATATTTGATAGTTATTTATACATTTTTGTACTATTTTTTCTAGAAAAACATAATTGAAACTCAAAATACAGCACTTTCCTTCCATCGACGACTGTGGGGACGAGCACTTTTGTTGTGGTCGTGGTTCTAAATAATTGATTAAAAAGCAAATATTACCAAGCTGATGGCTCCAAATAGTGTGATAGCTGAAATAATATGTTTTCTAAATAAAATACTTAAAAAATCTAACACAAACTGTTTTCTTCAGGAGTAATATATCTCTTAAGGCTAGGGACAGAAAAATGCATGTTTCTGTAGAATGAGCCCTGTATGGATCCTTGCAGAGTGGCTTGGTCTACATTGGGAAAACAAGCAGGAAATTAAAACAAAGAATCAGTGAACATAAAAGCTCTATACGCAGAAATGACCGGGACTACCCTGTGGCTGTACACTTTAATGATGCAAAACATGACATCTCCACTCTGCGTTTTATTGGCATCGAACAGGTCAAATTACCACTAAGGGGTGGCAATCATGACAGACTTTTGCAACAGCGGGAAGCATACTGGATCTATACCTTACAAACTCTGGCTCCCAAAGGCCTTAATGATGAACTTTCTCTAAATGTGTTTCTGTAATTTACATTAGAGCATGTCCTCACTCCTTTTGACTATCTAATGTGCGATACATATGAAGTGTACACATTTCTAGGCCCACTGACCGAGTGACCTATGAGATGTGCCTATTTATATGTATTGATATCATCAGGTTGTACTGTATTTTGGACTGTTTATCTTGCGGGGAATTTAGTGATTTAATAATTTAATAATCAATGGGCTGTATCAATTTTAAGCTTATTATGATATTTCTCTACAATATTACTTGTCTTATGGACCTTTAATGTCCCCTAAACTGTGTATTTTGTGATTGATGTTCTCATTTTTAGCCTTATTTGGAGGCTTAAAATAGACTTTCATCATGTTGACTCTCATCATGTTGACTATCTCAGTCAGGAAGCCAATGTGTTTGTTTTTCTGTTTACTTATTTCTCTGGTGCAGATGTTACGTCATGATGATAATTATCTACAGGTGTGATCGGCACTTCCTTCTTAAGACGTCCTGCCCTCTTTAACAAACTGTTTGCCTGATGAAGGTCTGAGACCGAAACGTTGCAAATAAAAGTTTTTTCTTGCAAGTTAAACAGTGTGCGGGAGTCCACCTTCCTGCTTTTTTTTCAGGAGTAATATATCTCTTGAGGCTAGGGACAGAAAAATGCATGTTTCTGTAGAATGAGCCCTGTATGGATCCTTGCAGAGTGTTCTGGCTAAATAAAATCCGAGTGAGTGGAAGCTTTCATCTTGTGTGTGGGTCAGCAAGGCAAATGTGATACACCTCAGTGAAACCCAGTGTACGCCTATAGCTTCAGTTCTCTGCCAAAGTAGTTTTTTTGCAGTTGCATTGAAAAAGCTGAATTTGTCTAGTTTCTGATATGAGTTGTCACTCAGTGACACGTCTACAGTAAGTGATGCGGTGGGAGCTGCATTGCAAGGCCATGGGGCGAATCTGATTTCCAACTTCTGCTTCAGACTTTTCATCATCCCAAATTAAATCCTCTGACAGGAAGCTGATGTGTTTTTGCAGCCAAATTAGGATGCAGTTCTGGCAATCACAACCCATTCAAGTCAGGAGATGATTTAAACTCTGGTGATGATGGAACATTTGCTAAAGGCACTGAAGTAAAAAAAAAATGTGTTTCACTAAAATATTTGACATAATTGTTGCTTTAGTTTTGCATCATTTCCTTTAAGGGGTGTTCAGTGAAAAATAGAGCATGAAGAATATCAAACCAAATGACTGTTACCCTCACTTGCCGATCATTAATTTTGGGCGTAGCTGTACCATTTTTCATATTCAGTCATGATGCTGTGTCCAGGCTTTGGTTACTTAGCTAATGTGTCTATGTCTGGTGGACACTCTTAAATTTTAGTTTAAAATAGTAAAAAATAGCAAAAATAGTATGTCTGCCACACTTCACTGATGTTATTTACATCTTAAGAACAAAAAAAAATAAATAGTGTGTATGTTAAATTACCATTTTCTATCTGTTTAAACTCATTTATGAATCAGACTTGCAGTTGCTTTGTGGGGGAACATTAAATCAAAATCAAAAATCAACGAAAATCAAGATACAGGTGTGACAACATTTATCTTGAGAAAATATAAATGTGACTCCCTTCTTATTACTACACTGCACATGTTTAATGTTTAAAGGTTATGAAGATTTGGTACATAAATGTCATTACATACATTACAGGCTCACTCATTTTGTAAGGCATCAACTATGTGTTATCAGAGTAATAAAGGTCCAGGTCTGGAAACTTTTGGGGATGCTCTACACCAGGAGTATCCAAACTTTTTACTCTATCAAGTCCATATACAAAAAATCTTAGGATTTGCAGATAGTGTTGCTCTGCTCCATGATTGTTTTGGCCATAGATTGTCAAGAATTGGACAATGTCATGTTATAGAAGCCTTTGGAATTCTGTTGATTCCCTCTGCATCTGCTATCTTGACCAAACCTCAGCTCCATCTACTCACGGAGAGGCCCCGTTGAGGCAGGACTTAAGGCCATCAGACTTATAATAACCAATGTTTCCAATTCCAGTCATTCTGTGTGTTATATTTTGACTGCAGCTGTTTTGTTGAACCAAGGTTGTAAAGATTTGTATTAAGGACTTAACAAATGTCTTATCCCCACATGAAAACATTAGAGTATCAAGTGTCAGCCTCAAGTGGACCCTAAAAGTACTACAGGTTATGGCACTTCCACATGATCCTCAGTTTACAGCCCGATAGGTTGCCACATGGTTTTGGCAAGAGTTTGTTTGATGAAATGGCTTGCATACGTACCTTACAATGCTGCAGTAGTATCTACCTTCTACATTATTTGATTGGCTCATATTGTAAGTGATTGATGGAAGGATCATCCAATAACATGCCAGAAATGTTAATAAAGGTTCTGTTCTCTCAGACACCTTCCATGGACTATTTCCCAGATGGAATAGAGAAACATGCTGTGTAGTATGAAACAGTCTATAATGTGTCGGGACACAAATTTTCAGCAACAATATAAAATGTGACAAAGTTAAGATTAATTTCCTGTAAATCAGAAAAGAACATATATAGACTAGACCTTGGGCTAGTGTGCAGCCAATCATAGGGTGAACATAGAGAGACGGACAACCATTAAAATATAGACTGATACCCAATTTAGCGTCATCAGTTTATTAAAACAGCCTAGATCCTATGAACCCATGAATTTGTTTGGGAAACAGCAAAACAGGTCCCACAGATTTAAAGACAATACAATGGTTAGCCAGTGATCCAGATGATTCATTCAAGTCCCAGTACAATGAGGTCAATAATTTGCCTAAAATAAAAAAAAATAAATAACAAAAAAAAATATATATATATATATATATTTATAATATTTAGGTTTCAGAAATACAAGAGGGATCCACTGTTTCCATGGCAACCTTATCCTCAGAGACAGGAAGGAGAAGAGGAGGAAGAGATGAGAGCCAAAGCTCTTATGTGCGGGAGAAAGATGTGAGACAGGATGTCAGCTGACCTCTGTCTGTTTGGGAAGATCTTGTTGTTATTGTCTCTGCAATCATTCTTGAACTAAAAGGTACATTTTTCTGCATCTGTCTTGTACAATCTTTTCCCAGCAATACTTTCCATAGAAGAAAGCTCAATACAAATGATTGCTGCCCATCGCTCCTCTTCACTCAGCACTCAGTCTGCTGAGAAACATTAAGATATTCTTTAGGGATAAGTCATGGTCTCAAGAGAAACTTAGAGAGCCTATACGTGGGAGGAGTTTTGTCCCACTAGTAACTAAATAATGTCACACTCAAATGTAAAACTAAACCACCACTGCATTCAAACATGTAAGAGGTATATTGGCACATACAAATGTTTTCTGAAAAACTTTACAAAACTGCAGTTGTTGCATTTGCATTCTACTTATTTAATCAAAATAAAGTCATCAACACACTTCTCCATGTTTTAAAAAGGTATATGTACGTGGCTACTGCATCATAAAGAGCTCTGTGCCAGTTTGTCAGTTTAGAAAAATTAGAAAAGTAAATAAAAAACATTATTGTAGAAACCTACTATCAATTATGGGAGAAATTAAGTACCTTTAATGCGTTCAATGTCAGTTTTGGCTCAAGATTAAGTATCAGCATCTGCAGGTGATCTGAAATAGATCCACAGCTGACCGTTCTGACCCTCCGGGCTAAATTAATGCTGTATGTGGAGCAGCTCCAGCCAGGTGGTGCCCTTAGGGGCACAGCGGGAATTAATGTGCCCAAAATGTGGGAACACATGAAAATCTTGCTCCAATTTGAAACAGCAAGTGGACGGCCTTAAGTTTCATCTACCTTTTTTACTGACTGTGTGCCTTGCAGGTTGCAGTAAATTCTCCATCAACCCTTTGAAACATTTCTGATCAGGTCAGCTTGGTTATCTCCTTATAAATAAAAGTGCATTTGTTGGTTCTGTGCAAGCTTGAATGGATATAATAGCCCTAAAAAAGGAATGTTTTGATGGAAAACAGTCTAGAGAAAATGATCAAAAGAGCTCTAGCTGGACAGACGAAGCCACATTAAAGCTCGGTTTATGTCAATATTATTCGCTCTATCCAAACTGACATGCCAGATACACATTTCAACTATTCAGGATTTATTTCACCAGCCAATCTGTGCAACAGTCCATAGAGAGTATTTAGGAAAAGTAAAACCTTTTCAAAGTCACATCTAGAATTTGACTGGTCAATCATTCTGTCAGTAACAATCACCATCAGATAATGAAGTGAATGGGCGCTACAGCTGTGGAGTGAGAAAGCTGAACTGAACTGAACTGAACTTAGTCCATTGAACTTAAGTGTGAAAGCTAGCATCCATCACTTTTAGCTAACAACCTGATACAGCAGTGGAAACAACTTGGAGTTAAGTGTCTTGCCCGAGGATATATTTACATGTGACAGCCTAAGCTTGGCTCAAATCTTTAACGGTTAATGGCGTAGCACATTAGGCCAGCTACACCCCAAAGGCATGTTTGTTTGCTATTAAAACAACATGGATCTTGGGAATAAAAAATGGCGGTTGTGTCAGGTGGACAACATGAAATACACTTGTGAGGCTCACCAGAAGGCTTTAACCTGGGCATACAATAGAGCCTCTTATGAAAGTAATACTCTAATTCAGTATGAATCGAGAATTACTTACATATTTGCCTGGCAAAGTTTACAGAGACCTGTGTGTCTGCAGCTATGGTTCAACAACTATTCTGAATAGTGATGAATACATCGTTTAAACAATAATAGAAGTCTTTGTTTCTGTAACATTTAAAACACACAGGGACATGAGTGTGATGACTTATGGGTATGCTTTTCCTTACTCTGTTTTTCTTTCTCATTGATCTGACATGATCAGTTATAAGGAATCCACCTGAACTTAGATAGCAACTTATGTTGTCACCTGACAAATTGTTTGAATTTTGTAAAACAGCAAACACACCAAATCAATCATCTCAATACCAGCAGTTGCACTTGACCTGTAGTCCTGTCAAAATTGCTACAGAGTCAAGCTCAAAATACTTATTTTTTCTGACAGGTGGACAGAGGATGTGAATCGGATTGAGTCAGGGATAATATGTCTAACAGGAAGCCTCTCAGATCTGTCAGAGGCAGGAGAGAAGCAACCAGGATGCTGCCATTCCTCCAGCACTGATGATAAATGTCCATGGAGCTTCTTCTTGTCACTTCTGCCACTGAAGGCCAGCAGCTCTTCCCTTTAAGAGTTGGTGAGTGTATGCATCTGTGTGAGACTTAAGTGGTCACACACAATGATTTGATTGAGACCAGATGGGAGAACATTTGTGTTAGAAAACAGAATAAATAATACACCCTCATGGACTTGTAAGTGTGTGACTAACTGTCGAGACAATCTAAGGCATTATGTAATTTGTTTATGTCGTAGTTTTAATTTATTTGGCAGTTGTCTATGTCTTCCTCATAGAGAGGGACAGCAGGATAAAACCTGACTCCTCAGTGCAGGTAGAGAGGGGGAGGGTAGAGCTGAGGCAATAGTCTTGGATTCAGGTGTGTCACTCATTTGTCACAGTGTTTGGTGGCATGACTGCATGAAGACCTCAGAGACGCTAGTGGTGAGAAAACTTTAATTTGATCTCATTGAAGAAAAAAGATACGTTTAATTTAGTGATTGAGAGTCTAAAATGTTGTGTTTACTGATAAGTTAAGCCCTGTTCATTGAAAATGTACTCTTAAATATTGACATAGTGACACTGGTGACTTGAGGTGTGGTGTTATTCCCTTTCATTATTTAAACTCACATAGGCAATCTTATTTAGACCATGATTGTTTGATTTGTTTCACGACAGACAGTTATCATTAACATTAAGTTTAAATGCATTTTAACCATTAAAGTAGTTAAAATCAGTTAAAATGTATTAGGTTGAGTCAAAATTATGAATTAGTTTAACTCTTTAAGCATAAAGCATGCATTAAAATGAGAGGGCACAATAATTTAAATGTATAACTGTTTAAAACCTATTGATTTTGCAAGGTTCAAATTATTTAAACCATTTCATATTTTAGAAAGTCTATTGCTTTCATTTAACAATTTATTTGAAATATTCATTAATGACAAAACTGATTTGAATCTGTCCAATGACTGCCTGATTCTTTGCATGTTTTCTTTTTACGTTATGAACCAGCAACTTCTACTGCCACTGTTGCCTCAACTAAGTTGTGATCAATAAAAGGAGTAACAGCAAGCTGAATTGTGGCCAGTGTTCTCTGTTGGTCTCCAGGCCCCGAGCACTTAAAGGGACAGTTCAGTATTTTTGAAGTGGGGTTGTATGAGCTCCATGTAGGAATAATGCTGGGAAGGAGAAAATTCATTTGACACCGTTCAGTGTCTTTCCTCTTATGGTACTTCTGGTACATTTTCACCATGGCATATCGGCCTGACTTGCTTTTATTCTGTGTTGTTTTGATTTTCCCTTAAGGATTACCTGCTCCCTGGTATGTTTTTCATTCTGGGTTATGTTCCAATCAAAAATGTAACATCAAAAAACTGCAGACTGATTGGTCAAAGTACTGTCATAATAAGCAACACAGGTTGGATATTCTCTGCAGTAATAAAAATGCCTTCTGCTGATGGCTCCATAAGACCTTTGAAATTTCTGCCAACATGCTTGTAAACACCAGCAAACCCATCAGTTTACTTATAACTGTATTAAGCCCTGTTTGCAAATTTGTAAAATCTCTCTACAATTACTATATTTCAGGATTATTTGTCACACTTTTTTCATAGTTTGGCTGGTCGTGTGACTTATAGTGACGTGCGACTTACAGTATATATCAAAATATACATTATTTGAAATATTGATTGACAAGAATCAAGGAGTAAGCATTACCTTCTACAGCCAAGATAGGGTGCTCGAGGCTGAGCTAGACAAAAACAAAATGTCCATCAAATGAAAATCCTACCCTAACAAGCTACAGGTAGTTAAATATGCAGTGGTAATCGAGCAGAAATTAAGTTTGGAGTGAATGAGAAACTCCAATGAATAAAATGAAGAAAGCAAATCACGGCCCCAAAACAAGATGGCCAGAGCAATGGGCTGCCGGGAGAGACATGTTACAGGCCCATTTATGCTGAACTTTAAAGACGGACCCTAGTCCATAAAATCACATGTGGTGTGCCCCAGGGTTCTGTTTTAGGCCCTGTTCTTTTTAACCTGCACATGCTCCTTCTTGGTGGTGTCATCAGGAGACATGGAATTAACTTTCACAGTTATGCTGATGATACACAGCTTTACATCTCCATGTCTCCTGATGACACCAGGCCAATGGATGCTCTTTTTAACTGCATTTTAGAAATTAAATCATGAATGGCAGAAAACTTCCTCCAGCTTAACCAGGACAAAACTGAGGTTTTAGTCATCGGTCCTGAGGCCCAGAGAAAGAAGCTTTTACCCAAACTACAATCACTGTCTTTTAATCCTTCATCACAAGTAAGAAACCTGGGCGTAAAATTTGACTCTGAGCTTACTTTTATTCCTCATATTAAGAATATAACAAAAATAGGTTTTTATCATTTAAAGAACATCGCCAGAGTCCGCCCCATTCTCTCTCGGGCTAACACGGAGACGCTAATGCATGCTTTTATCACTAGTCGTATTGACTACTGTAATGCCCTGCTCTCTGGTCTTCCAAAAAAGAATACCTCAGGTTTACAATTACTTCAAAATTCAGCAGCACGTGTCCTGACTAAGACCAGAGGGCGGGCCCACATTACTCCGGTTTTAGAATCACTGCATTGGCTCCCCGTGTGTTTCAGGATCGATTTTAAAGTTCTTTTATTGGTCTTTAAATGTCTTATTGGTCTTGGGCCTTCTTATCTTTCTAAACTTCTTTTACCTTATGAACCCTCGCAGACCCTGCGCTCCTCCGGCAGTCGGCTCCTAGTCATCCCAAAAGTCAGGCCACACACACACAGCGAGGCGTCTTTCAGTTTTACGGCCCCCAACTGTGGAACAGCCTGCCGAAAGACCTCAGGGCCGCAGAGAACGTTCATGTTTTTAAGAGCAGGCTCAAGACCCACCTTTTTAGCTTAGCTTTTAATTAAGGTTTTATTTATTAAATTTATTTATATTAGGTTTCCACTCTGTTTGTATTAATGGATTTTAATCGTTTCTTATCTTAATGTTTTAGTATTACTATTTTATGATCTGGTTCTTAGTTTTGTATTGATATCTTAGTTTTTACTGTTATTATTTTACCATTAGGATCTCCAGTGTTTCCTCCGTGGAGCCCTCTGCACTGGGAGCTGTGGTTGGCTAGGGCTGCAGGGCTCTGTCTTGTAGGTTCCTGGAGGTGTTTTGAGGACCATCACCTCTCCTCTGGGTCCTGCGTTGGTGTCCTGTGGCTGTGGTCGACTCTCAGCTCCTGGTGCAGACGGCTCCTCTGATGACGCTCTCTCACCTGGTTCGTCTGTACTCAGCCTTTGTTCTTGTTCTTAGTTTCTTGCACTTTTTTAGTCTGTATGAGTGTATGTGTATGAGTGTGTGTGGGTGAGTGTGCGTGTGTGTCTGTTAGTGAGTGTGTCCGTGAGTGAAGCCTTATGTCCATGCATGTGGGTAATTTATGTAAAACAGGGGTGGGAAGGTGGGTTAAAGGGAATGTTTTTAATTTTCTATGTAAAGCACTTTGAGTTGCATTCATTTGTATGAAAAGCGCTTTATAAATAAAGTTTGATTGATTGATTGATTGATTGATTGATTAAAGACGGACCCAGGGGGTGCTGGTTTGGTGTAGTGGTTAGCACCCCATGTACATGCTTCTGTCGGTCCAGGTTCAAATCCCGCCTGTGACCAGTTTGCAGAGTGTCTTCCCCTACTCTCTCACCCCCTTTCACAAGCCTATCCACTGTCTCTCTCCTATCAATAAAGGCACAAAATGCCCAAAAAATATATATGAAAAAAAAAAAAAAAAAAAAAAAAAAAAACGGACCCAGATACAGATGGAGCCTGTTGTCCATGCTCTGCATTCACTTCTGCACGTTTCTACAAAGCTTTCAGATAAAGGCCAAACGATAACAGTACCACTGTTACAACTCATTAGGTAGCTTTAGTGAGACATGAAGAAGAAATAATAATGGAACGTATTGAAGAGGAACTCTGCGAGTTAGTTAGAAATTACAAACATATGTGTGATATTACTTCCCCTGGACACTTGGACAGACAAATTCAAAAAAAAGGGAAAAAAAAAGCTGGGAGAAGATTGTAGAGCAATGAAATGTCAGTTTGCCAGTAATGAAGGTTCACGTCTTGCAAACAAAATTGATTTGTTTTTTTGTAAAGTTGCTTTTAAATATTTGCAGACACAGGTTGCATAATATTTTGGGCTTGTTTCAAAAGTCATGTCATCTACGTGGGCTTGTTTCGCAACCAGCATGAATCTCCTGTTCGCTTTCAAACGTTATTGTGATCAACCAAAGTTCAGTAGTTTGTCCTGTTGTACAGGCTGTCAACCAGCCAATGGATGTGCAATGTTGTTCACATGTTCCATTGCATGTCACACTACCACTTCTGTTTTGGTTAATAGAGACTTTAAGCAAACGTTTCCTCATTTTTTGAACAATTATTAATGACAGATCTTCTAAAATCAGTCTTAGTAGTCAGAGAAATGGTCACTATGGATGGTTGTTTCACTGGCAAACTCTGGCAACACAGACTCCACAAGTACAATGCTTTTCTCCACTTTTGATTCGTTGACCAGCATTGAACACATCCAAACTGATCCTTGGAATGTACTTTTATAAAACATTTCAATGATTTCTCATTGCTGATCAATGTCAGCCATCCACTGAGTTGTGAATAGGCCTTAAGAAACAAGAGAAACAAAAAAGAGTACAGTATGTACACTGAAACATCAATATCCCAAACTAACTCTGGGCTAGTGAGAGTGTGGAGCTCTTTCACACCTAATAATGAAAGGATGCTAGTTTAAGTGGGTTGAAGAAACCTCTTACTGTTTGAGAATCTTCACTGCTGCTATGTGTTTATTACAATGCAGGATATATACTCAGACTGATCTAATAGATGCCAGGCAGTGCTTGAATGAACAAACCATAAAGAAAATGATCTCTCCTTAATGCTCCTGATGTCAAAAGAGTAGTTTTGGTGTCTGATTTCAAAACCAAGCAACAGTGTGACTTCAGAGGATCCAATGGCAGAGATAAGTTCAATTGTAGAAAGCCCCATGGAGGGTTAAACAACACATCAGTGCCTCTGTTTAATGTCCCATGTGGTACAATGACTCACTCAAGGGCTAAATAAATGGAATTCCTGAAAGGTCTGTTGGATTTGTGCTGAGGTTTAAGTGTCTTATTTACAAATCTTAGCGGAAGTTCAGACAGTAACCCCCAAATTCCACTGCACACGAAAGCGCCGCACTGAAAGCGGCGTGCCCAGAAGCGCCGCGGGGCGCAGCTCCATAGGGGGAGGGCTGATCCCCAGAGAGCCACAGGCTGTCATGAGAATAGCGATGTCACACGCTCATAAAACGTGTTATAGACTGAGAAAAGAAATAAACAACACCTTGCTTCGCTTCTCCAAGGTCCCTTTGCTAGTCCCAACCTCACAGCTCCGTGATTTATTCAACTTCTATCCACATATGTCAGTGTAGAAAAGATGTATGGTGTCATGTATACAATCTTATATGTTTCTGTACCTCTATGATTCACTTTTCTTCGTCCATGGTGTTGTGTTACCTCTAGGCCCTCTGACCGACTGCTGACCTGATGCTTTTGCCTCCGGTTTTGACGTAATGACAGTTGAGGAAAACTGCGTGCAAGAGTCCGTGCATTGTGTTTTATTTTAAAACTTCCAGTTACTCCACACGGTGACTTCCTGTTTGGTGCTTTCTTAACGACAGTGAATTTACGAGGTTTGGAAGCGGCCGTGCAGAAAATAGACCTGAAGTGTATCTCTCGCGCCTTGGTGCACGCTGGCGCTTCAGCAACGCGGCACTAACGCACCGCCCAATAGAATTTGCCCAATAGACTACAATGGGAGTGAAGTGCTCCGCAGTATGTTTCAAGGACGCTCCGCGGCGCAGCACTTTCCCGTCCAGTGGAATTTGGAGGTAAGACCAGTATGCTCATTCAGTATCCTTTTTCATGCCTTATTCTGCCTTCCTGCGTAGGTGATTCAAACCATAGCTGATGAGGGGCGTGCTCTCACTCAAGCACTGAGCCAACCAGATCCTGTCACACACAGCTACCTGGCCTGTCATCATGGTGCAGCCTCATTTTAAATCATGTCTTTGTTCCTCCAGTCAGTGCGGTGGTGTCGTGCTGATGATCTCGGCAACCCTCCACCACCCGAGACACCTCCAGTCATCTCACCAGTGTCCAGGTCCAACTCCTTAGAATCCTGCACCTTCACCTCAGCAGCACCTGAGTCTATCGCATCAGAGTCCCAGAAGCAGAAGTCTACAACTTATTATTCCTGTATTCCACCACCACCAGTGTCTAGACTCTGGGGAGTTATCTTATCTCTCATTCGCCCGATTGAGTCTAACTGCCAAAGAGACTCTAACCACAGAGACTTTGCACTTTTTCACTCATGTCAGAATGTATAATTAATACTTGTTCATTTAAATGTGGTCTCTCTTGATTGAACTCATGGCTGTGAAATTACCACAAAAGTAGACTCCATTCTTATGTACAGAGGTTTTCTGTCACTCATGGTACTGAAATAGAGAGGATGTGCACAAGTTGTGTGATGGACTTGCAGTTCCTAACTGAGTGGCAGAGAATGTGTAGTAATTAATATTGGTGGTAACACACTGTGAAACTCTTTAATTCACCTGACAAGTACCAAGATTTTAATTAATTTCAGAGGGCCTAATTATTTTTGATTTATGTTCATAATGGAAAATGTAGATTCAAATCTGATTTACATTTAAAGATGACTAAATGAAACTTTTGGAGCCATAAAGTTTACCTAAAGTGCAGCGTTAATAACTCTGAGTCATAGGATGAGAAGTAAATTTCATATTTATCGGTACCTGCTGTGTGGGCTGTGCAATTTGATACCAGCTGGTCTAGCATCACTGCTTGTCTTTGTCATAAAACTGACATTCAATATCAGCTAAGTATCTACACTAACAGCAAAATTCTTGCAGCTTTTTAGTAGAAATGGTGTGTTTGACAGCTCGCTTCCCGCTGAGTGCTTCTTTCGTTCTGTGCTTGATTTTAGTGACATTTCACCCATTCACTCGGACCGAGACATCATGTGCATAACCTCTAGAATAATACCTTCTTGTATTAGATTAGAAGTCATGACAAGCATCATTATTAAGAAAGAGACAGCAAAACAAACCATTTTCCTGAGAGAGCAGTTTGGTGGCTCCATGACTGTGATGACCCCCCTCCCCCATTCACCATCATGCCTTAACAGACCTTTTGCAGCATGTTGTGTATTACTCGTCACGTAAGTGGAAATTATTTCAAGGTGGACTCAGAAGATAATCAATAAGAAAAAATAATGGCATTGTCTCTTTTGCTGGAAAAGTCCTCAAACAAACTGAGAAGTTAGAGAGACATGAAAAAAGGATGGGTTGTTTCGCATTTATGTGACGGATGGAGAAAAAGTGGAGGAATAGGGAACAAAAAAAGCATACCCTCAACCTGCTCAATAATTGTAACAGGAAGCAGCTCTCATGGCAACGTGGTCTGTCTGAACACTTATGTTATGGAAATTACTTCTTAGCTTTAAAGAACTGAACATTTACGCTGCATCTGATTGCAGACTTGAATTCAGCTATAAACGGATGACTTCAGCGAGGAGAGAGAAAAAAAGAGGACGGTCACACTCAAGGAAAAATTGTGTTTGTGAAAAATGCCCCACTTATTCAAGAGGAAGTCTGAAATTAACACTGTCAGAACAACCAAGGCAGTGAGGAAAAGTGTTTATGGCAAACATGCATGCACTAGCAGGCGTCTTCAACTTAAAAAGCCCATTCACAGTGAATATATTTGGCTTGTTCTTACATGAGCGTCTATTCTGTGAGAGTGCTCACACAGCAGAAAGAATGCTATTTAAATGCAAAGCAGTGTTTGGGCCAAAAATGGCTGTTTACGTGTGCTGTCACATAATGAATCAGGTTCTAAAAGATGTTTTGTGGGTGCATCATAACTATGAAGAATGTCTTATTTTGAAGGAACTGAGTCTAATGTTTCACTGAAAGTACAAGGTTCAGTAGGTACAGAACACTTGAGGGCTAAGTGCTGAGTTTGCATCAGTGCCTTCAAGGCCCAAAAAGGCAGGCATGAGTGTAGTTGAAAAGTTTTACCTTTGTCTAAATGTGATTACAGAACTAAGGGAACACTGCAAGGCAGAAAATAAGAAAAAGGAAAAATTAAGATTGTAACAGGTGCCAGCCATCTGCAAATACATAGTGTATCTATACTTTCCTTTGTCAGTGATGTGAATTTTTGTATGAAAGATGAGTATTTTTCTTGACCTTCATGAATGCCCACACAAAGCAAGGGCCCAGCTTTCCCCATATCCCTGTCACAGAGCAGCCTTGCCCACAATTTGGAAATAAACTTCATTCCAATTTAAATGGCTGCATACTATGGAGCCCCGGAGGTGTCAGGGTGGAGAATAATTTATAAAGGCGAGGAAACGCCTTCTACAGTGTGGGCACGTGTTATTAAAGCGTTACCTCGCTATATTATAGCGAGGGAACGGGATAAATAAAGCGTTCCCATGCTTAGAGATTTTCAGTGCGCCGGCTTCCAAACCTCGTAATTCACTGTCGTTAATAAAGCACCAGACCGGAAGTCAACGTGTGCAGTATCCGGAAGTTCCAAAATAAAATACAATGCATGGATTTTCAAACGTAAATTTGCTCAATTTTTTGTCACTATGTCAAAACCAGAGGCACGAGCATCAGGTCAGCAGTCCGTCAGAGAGTCCGAAAGACAACATGACATCATGGACGAAGAAAAGTGAATCATGGAGGTCCAGAAACATATGGCATTGTATACATGACACCAAACATCTTTTCTACAAGGATGTAGGCAGATAGTCGAATAAATCACGGAGCTGTGTGGTTGGGACCAGCAAAAGGACCTTAGAGAAGCGAAGTGGGGTGTTGTTTATTTTCTCAGTCCATAACATGCTGTATGAGCGTTTAGCATCGCTATTCTCATGAAAGCCTGTGGCTCTCAGGGGACCAGCCCTCCCCCTCGGCGCGTCGCTTTCAGTGGGGTTTGTCTATCAGAGTCAGACCGTGGCACGGCACTTCCACGTGCTGTGGAATATGGGGGGGTGAGGCAGTTGGGATAACAGCTGCTTGACATCGGTGCAATGTACTGCGTCACATTTCACTGACAGTAACGGTAACGGCGTTTTAACGCATGAAAAAGTAATTAATTAGATTACCCGTTACTGGGAAAACATAACGCCTTTAGTAACGCCGTTATTTCTAATGCCGTTAGTTAGGCCGTTATTTCTAACGCTGTTACTCCCAACACTGCATAATATGGCGAGGTAACGCTTTATTTATCCCCTTTCCCTCACTTCATTATAGTGAGGTAACGCTTTTATAATGCGTGCCCACACTATAGGAGGCGTTTCCTCGCCTTAATAAAATAGTCTCCACCCTGACACCTCCAGGGCTCCATAGCATACACCAGTCATAATAAGAAAAATGGATTTACTACCGTTATGTTGTTCTGTCAGATAATTAGTCTTATGATCATTTCTGTCAGTTTAAAAATTATAAATATACAGCAGAAAAATCTGGAAAAGAGAGAAAACTCAACTGTCAAACAATAAAACCACTATTGATCAAAAGAGGAATGTTCTAGTGGTCTTTGGTTAGATGAGTCAGAGCAAAGTAACACAAATGTGCAGGGGGCATTACAGAGTATAAGAGCGTTGTGTTCCTTCAGGCTGAAAGCAGCAGAGGACTGATCAGTGCACTCAGAGCTCAGCTGCAGCGTTCACACACAGAAATGAGCTTTAATACGGCTCTCTACCAGTTCACAGTCACAACACTCAGTGACTCATGCAGACAACTCCTGGACTCACAAAGAGAAAAACAAACAGCATGAACAATTGTTGCAGGCTGGGCGAAGACTCTGGAGCTTTTTCATCAATGTAGTGCAGAGATGCTGTGGTCATAACATGAATACCTGAAGAGTTCACACACTAGTGAACCAGGAGGGTGAAACAGATCAACATGAAACGATGTGTCACCCTGCTCTGTAGACAGGCTCTGAGAAGCCAAGGGTACTGGTTTTAACCCTTCAACTCCCAGCTCATCTGTTTGGCAGAGATCAATAATCCAGGAAAATGTAATGTGTTAGAAAAGAACATAAAACATTGTTTGTTTCTGTTAATGTTTTGGGTACAAAAAAAACAAACAAACGAACAAAATTAACTAGGTATTTTCTTTGAGTGGGATTTAAAAGTTTAAAAAGCTACCAGTTGATAACGTAATGACATAAAGATGTAGAAACAGAACAATATCAATTAGAAAACACAGATTTGTTTCAAAATAAAATTGTTATGAATAATAAATTAAAATTGATGATACTGAATTAAAAAAACTTGGTTTATGGCAAGTCTTTATTATTATTAATATTATTATTATTACATATTTGATTTAAGTTAACCCATTGTTCAAGGAACATTCTTTTTGAATTTGTCAAACACAATACCATCTATTGAAGTTATTTTTACTGATATTTTTGTTTACAAATATTTCTGCCCTCTCTTATTGATTCAGATTCAGATGTTTCTGCAACTTTAGGTAATTATGTAATCAACTGTGGGCTTTTATGCCTTTAAATCACATACAAAGAAAATATATTTCTTGTGGTTTGTTGGTAGTTTTATCTGTTTGATGAAATGATTTGATTCGTTCTTATTGTTGAAACATTAAATATATTTCAGTCTACTGATGACCTCTGTCAAACAGTTGTGCTGGTATTTAAAGGGTTAAAGCTCTCAGCACTTTGGAGCAGTAAAACACCCTTTGTTTCAAGGGGTTGAATGAATACACACTACAGAAGATGCCTATATAAAACAAGAAAGCAAGCAAGAAAGAAAATGCAGCAGCATGAGTGTGAACAAGATGAAATTCAGTCCCTCCTGTGGGGTCCCTGCTTTATTTCAGGGTCTGGTCTTGACACACGGATGGTGTGACATTGTGGCTGATGAGAGGCTGAGAAGAGACATTCTGATTAACAGGTTGAGCAGCATGGGAGCTTCAGTCGCCCCAAAAGTCACTTCAGCTGCTTTGCAGTTGTGAAGGTTCAAAGGAGGACTCCGAGTCTCTTTTTTATTCAGAGAGGAGCTGTCATGACCAGGATCAGCCCTGGTACAGACGAGGCTCTGCTCTGCACCTTTGTGCTCTCTGTGCTCTGCATCACTCCACTCACATTCGGGACAAACAAGTGGATCAGTATATGGGTTTTGTAGCTGATAAGCAGATCTATTCTCTGAACTTCACTGTGGAGGTAAGAAGGTGACACACTTCTTTAAGGCAGTACAGATACAGCTACTGACTGCTTTTGTCTTTTGGTTTGTGATTGCCTTTGCTGAGTTGAAATTGTGTTTATTCAACTGGTTCAAACTTCGTTATGGACAGGGCTCTCCTTGGTGGAGTTTGCTTGTTATCCCCATGCATTTGTGGGTTAACTGCAAACACTTTGGCTTCCTCCCTCTGATAAAAAAGAAAAAATATGTTTGCTAAATTGTTTACTCTAAATTGCCCTCAGGTGGCTCTGCAACTGTGGCAACTAGTACATGGTGTGCCCAGCCTCTTGCCCAAATCCAACTAGGATAGCCCACCCCCACCCCCCTACACACACCCCCATCCAGGAGAGATATAGCGAACAGTTGGATGGATGCTTGTTTTTCTTGTGACCTTTTTTACTTCTCTTTTCAGATACATTTATTTGAGAAGGAATGGCTGCTGGCCCTATGATAGGAATCAGTCTCCACACATCTGGAAGAATAGAAAGGTAAGGCATAAAAGAGATACAAATGCTCTGTAGGAATAGAATATATTGGATCAAGAGCCAGTCAGAGGTAGGTTTAAACCTTTTGTCCAGGCTCTGAAAATACAAGCTGCAGAAGGCTAGAAAATTCTTGAAATTCTGTGCCTTTTAACTATAATTTTCAAGTCTGTAAACTCTTACTTTGCACTGCTGGTTAAACCTCTTCAACATCTCTGGTATATTAAACAACACATCATATTTAGAGGTTCATTCAAGTAAAACAAGAGCAACAAGAAAGATAAGTCAATGTTAAAAAAAAGTGCAGGTTATGCATACAGTAGTGGTGGACAGACTTAAGTAACAACAATCATCTGTTGAGAGTGATTTATTATATGCAATTTTTTTTCAGATGTTCCTGCAAAAGCAGAGTGAGGTGTAAAATAAATGTGTAATGTAAACAATGCATGCAAAAAGGACATATTATTTATGTGGTGCATTTGACTGAATGTGTTTGACCTCTGTTATTGTACAGAGCAGAGCTACAACTTGAATAAACAGAGACTGAAAAGTCTATGTGATCCGTGGTCTTACCTTTGGTTTAAGGTTTCTTGATTCTCTTCACCTTAATGAGGCACCATGAGGGGAAAACTAAGAGGCAGTCAGCAGGAGATGAGCAACTTGTTTTAAGAGTGAAAATCAGCACTGTAGATCTGTTAATCTGTTTTTAAGACCCATAAGAGGTTCAAATAAAGAGCTGCAAGCACAATATGTGGAAGACTACACAGAGGTCCATTCACATCAATTTATATTCCCTGATGTAGATGTTCTGTGAGAAATTATCAAAATTTGGTGAAAGTACAATTTTTCTGTGTTCAATGCAGGTCCATGTATCTAGAGTGGAGAGAAACATAGATTGAGGTGATGGTGGTGTATGACATTTCCGGCTGGTTGACTAATTGTAGATGGATTTAGATTGTCACCAATAGAGATGTAATGCATGGGTAGCGCAATGAACTGTGGCCTGACAGAACATTGGGCTGCTAAACATCGAACAGAGTACAATGACGTCACTCAACAAACGGCATAAACGAGACATATTCACCATTTCACCACATGCAGCTGCTGCTGGTTTTAGTATTCTGACAACATGCCTAGAATATCAAAGTTGGCTGTTTCAAAAAAATCATCTCAAGTGATGAAACAGGAGTCTGGGCCTAAATGAGGAAGCAGCTGGAGCCAATAGAGATGAACGCAGCATTAGCGACGATAAGTTGGGTAGCAACGATAAGTTGACTTTAACTCTTGCTGACATTAAGATGCATGCTGGATCAAGTGTTGGACATTTTTAAGCATGTAAACTTAGTTCTGTATGGCCTGTGCAGGTTTGTACAAGCTGGCCAAAATATCAGTGTGTCAGTGCAATTTTTTACAGATGTATACACACATGGACAAAATTGTTGGCACCCTTCTGTTAAAGAAAGAAAAACCCACATGGCCACTGAAATAATCTCTAACTGACAAAAGTAATGATACAAATTTTACTGAAAATCAACTAATGAAAATCAGAAATTGTTTTTGAATTATGGCTCAACAGAATTATTTATAAAACAAACTAATGAAACTGACCTGGACGAAAATAACGATGCCCCATGGAAAGACTGAAAAGGATTTCAGAATAGGGACATGTTAAACTAAGATTTGCCCTCTAATTAGCATCTCAGGTGTCTCCAAGCTTGTAATCAGTCATTCTGCCTATTTAAATGCTAAAAAGCAGTCACTTAGTATCAAAGTGTGTCCTACACTGAACATGGACCAAAGAAAGCTACGGAGAGAATTGTGTCAGAAGAATAAGAAAGAAAATTATAGACTAACATGTTAAAGGTAAAGGCTGTAAGACCATCTCCAAGCAGCTTGATGTTCCTGTGACTATAGTTGCACATATTATTCAGAAGTTTAAGGTCCACATGACTGTAACCAACCTCCCTGGATGTGGCTGCAAGAGCAAAATTGATGACAACTGAAATCAAAGGTCAAGGTACACCAGAATCAGATTGCACCATCCATCGCTGTTTGAGCCAATGTGGACTGAATGAACGACATCACTGTTGAAAGCAAATCAAAAATAAGTGAGGCTTGAATTTGCCAAAATATTTTTTGACAAGCCACAAAAATTCATGAAGATTGTCCTTTGGACATATGAGACAAAACTGGATCTTTTTGGCAAGTCATCAGTTCTATGTTCACAGATGCAAAAATGAAGCATACAAAGAAAAGAGCACTGTACCTACAGTGAAACATGGAGGAGGCTCAGTTATGTTCTGGGGCTGCTTTGCTGCTTCTGTCACAGGGTGTCTCGAATTTGTGCAGCGTACAATGAAATCACAAGGCTGTCAAGGCATTCTGGTGCCAAATGTGCTGCCCAGTGTCAGAAAGCTTGGTCTCAGTCACAGGTAGTGGGTCCTTTACAAAGGATAATGACCCAAAACACACAGCTAAAAACACCCAAGAATGGCTCAGAAAAAAAACATTGGACTATTCTGAACAGGCCTTCTATGAGTCCTGACCTAAATCTTATTAAACATTTGTGGAAACATGCAGTCTGGAGAACACAGCCTTCAAACCTGAGACAGCTAGCTCATGAGGAATGGGCCAAATACCTGTCGACGGGTACAGAAGTATCATTGAGAATTATATAAATGACCTGATTGCAGTGATTACGTCAAAAGGTTGTGTAACAAAACATTGAGCTAAGGGTACAGTTGTTTTGTCCAGGTCAGTTTCAGTAGTTTGTTTTTTAAAATACTTCTGTTAAACTATGATTCAAAACCAATGTCTGATTTTCATTAGTTGATTTTCAGTTCCTTATTATCCATTATTACTTTTGTCAGTTTAAAGGTATTTCAATGACCATGTGATTTTTCTTTCTTTAACGGAAGCGTACCATCAATGTTTTCCATGTGAGTAGATATCTATATAAACAGTATAAGGGCCCACCTGAGGTCAGTGCAACACCTCAAGTGTTTGTATTATTAGACTTGTGAGGAGGAATATTTTCTATTCATAGGGAAAAACCTTACATCTCTTACTTTCTGTAAACATCTGAACACATTCTTGATACTTCTTGGCACATTTGCATATCTCGCTGCAGCAAAACAACTCATCCTTTAATTAAAAAAAGTGGGCATGTAGAATGGAATTTAACAGTTTTCATCATGAAAGAGGTCAAAGTTAACATCGACACCAAGCAGAGATTTTTGATTAACCCTCAATTTGAATAATTTTGCTCAAATTCCTGACAAACAGAGAGCTCAGCTCTGAATAGACTGAGCAAAAGTAATTATGCAGAATAAATGAAAACAAGGTGAAAGAGGAGTTTTGGTAAATGTTTCCTTCTCAGTAATGCAGCCTTCATGGAGCTGTTTAATGTGAAAGAGTTCATGAGCACAAAGAAAACAAACTGCTTTTTGAACATGGTGAATACAGAGGAAGGGACAACACAATTCATCCAGTTTTTCATACCATAGCCAGTGTTTGGACATGTAGCACAGCAGCATGAGTCAGACTGAACAGTCTACATATAAACGCAAAGGTCTGATCATACTTCTGTCTTTCTGTAGCTGATTCTCTCTCTATAAACACTGTCTGTAAAAAGTAACTCACACTTAAGTCTACATCGACATTTGTGAAATTTCAACATCAAATACAGCTCTCACCTACAATCAGAGTGAACCATCATTTTGACCCAAGAAAAGAATAAGTGAGAAGCAGAAACTGAGAGCTCACCTGCCTCAGAGCCATGCAGACCTGAATGAGAATCAAGGAGAATAAACGAGGAAGGAAAAATAAAGAGAATAACACCCCTTAGAAGATCTCATCAACGCAAAGGTTTGGTGAAACTGTAAATCAGGGGTGGGCAAGCGGCGGCTTAGGAGCCAATTGCGGCCCTCCACATCACTAAATGTGGCCCGCCATTCATTCCCAACCAGCAGTTGTAAATATGAAGAAAACTCAGATATCCAATCGAAATAATTATACATAATCTAGACTGATATTTTATTTGCTTATTAAAGTTATGACCTTACTTTGCTAAAAATATTGTCTCTACATCTATTTTGTGAAGCCTTTGAACATTATATAAAGTATTACTCAATACTATATTTTAAAAATGGCAGCAGAAAAATATTTGAACTTTAAAAATTTGAATAACACTCATTTCATTGATTTGAAAATAACTTCATTGGCTTTAGTTCCATGTATGTTTGCTAAATTTGCTTGAATTCTATTATAAGTTAATTTGATTATGCATTATAACTTGTATTTATGTTGTAATATATGAATATTGGTATTCTAATTTTATGACAAATTTATATTCTCATATGTTGTTTATCCAACATTCTTTTTCCTCATCGAGAGTTTCTGAAAATTTGTAACAATGTGGCCCTCAGGCTGGGAAAATGGTTTTATGTGGCCCTCTTGGTCATTAAAGTTGCCCACCCCTGCTGTACATGATGCCCCATCCCTCAGCTCTGGCATCATTTATGAGGCAGAGCCAAGTTGGATGAAACCAGAGAGGCTGTAAAACAAGAAAGTTCAGTTTTCTCAAGAGAACTCTTTTGAGGAGAAGTTCACTGTTAACTGTGCAATACCGTGCTGAGGTTATGATCTGATTCCTCCTGACTGGTAGGAACAGCTCATTGGGATCATAGCTGATGCTGCTAATCAGCCTTGTAACTGTGTTGCAAAACATCCAATAGCTGAAGAATATGGGATTCTTGGTGTGGTCCAGTAACCTATAAGAGCCGCCATGTCTTCATTAACATGATGCGTTGAAAGTTTCTCTGATGAGATATGATTGGCAGCTTTAGGAGAACGAGCCAGCCTTCCATTGTTTGAATAAACTTGGAGATGTTTTAGATGTCACATGCATTTTTGAGCTGACCTGTCCCAGTCTCAGCACTGCTGTCAACTGGCTCAACCAGAGAGAGAAACCAAGGGACACAGAGAGGGAGAAAGAGAGAGACCTGTGCCCCCTGAAGACGTTTCTTGGCCCTTTGTTTCCCGTCAGTATGTAAAAAAATCAACATGTAAGAAAAGAGCAAGAAGCACAGCTCTGCTCACTCTGGACCATGGGGCAGAGATGTACAAGTAGAAACAAACACAAGAGCAGACCCAGAGGAGGAAAAACACAAACAAATGGAGCTCTGGGAGCATCTGCTGACCTGCTGTAACACTGTGTCACACTGTCACACAAAGTTACCTCAGTGTTTGTTTTTGTATGGTCTTAAAAAAATGGTGAATCCTCTCTGTCCCTCAGCAGGTGCAGTGCTGTCCTCATTAGGCAGACAGCAGGGGCAGAAGGTGGTGAGCAGTCAGACTTTATCAAACGTGTTTTGTAAGCTGAGGCTCCTGTTGCCTTTAGGTGCTGCCAGGCACTGCAGGAAAAGACATATTTTTCATTTACATTATTTGACATAGTAGATAAGTCAAGTCAGTGATGAAACAAATAGGAAAATAATTATGAGAAAAACATATATGCATGATTAGTGTCTGGTATAGGGAAATTAAGCAGTGTATGACAGAGCGAGTGGGTGCAAAACTGCTTCCATCATCCACTGCTCTCTACAAAAAAAAAACTTTGGGTTCCTGTCAGTCAGTTTTTGCAAGATCACTTCAGCATTCTCAATGAACGAGACTTGACCTGAAGCCACAACACCAACACTACGACAACAACAAATACCAAACATGCCTGCAGGCTTCTAGTTTGGCAACCTGTACATTCAGAATGATGAAATGCTAGAAAGGATCTTTCGTCACTATAGCAGGGGAGGATACTTTACCTTTTGATAATACTTCCCTCAAAGTTGACCTTAAACAGCAGGACAAGTATACACAAAACACTGAAAAAGAACAACAGAAAAAAGTAATGTGAGTGATGTCATGTGGGATTATTGTCACATTTCCCCTCAAGTGCTTACTATAATTCAAGAAAGTCACAGCACGCAACAGAAAGGTTCATGTTAGCTCGTGGGTGGGTGTCTTTTTAGCAGGCTGCCTCACCTGAACATCTCTGAAAGCACAGGGTGAAGTCAGGACAAGAAACTTTTTGATGTGTCTGTTAAGATATTGCAGCACATCTGGTGTAGTTTCAGATAGCAAATCCTCTCTCTGTTTCAATTACACTTCTCATTAAACAGTAACATCCCTTATTGGAAGGCTTCCCGAAAATATCTGCTGCTTTTAGTGCCTCATCGATAACACATTACAGCTGAAGTCAAGGATGAGGTTACAATGGACACCTCAACATTAAACCTGTGGCACTTAATTTGGAGCATTACATCACTGATATTCTGATGATATAGGATCAAAATTTTCTAGAGCAGTGGCTGTCAAATAGTGTGGCAGGCACATTGGTCTGCCTTAGGAGTATTTTCAAGTTTAACTTAATACTACAACTTTACAGCTTCTGATTAACAAATTTTCTATATACTTTGTCAATAATGTATTCTTTACTTCATTTACGAACTGCATTTTCAGTAACTTTAAAAGCCCCATGTCCTGTAAAAACAAGTTTTCTTTGCTTTGAATGTTGTTTGAAGGAGCTTGGGGAGAAAGAGAACGTGACACCTTCTACCAAACTCTTAGTTCATACAGGATTTTGCCAAGCCCCTTTGAAAATACTCCACCTACATGTGTGTTTTCTGCAGTGTTGGGAGTAACGGCGTTAGAAATAATGACGTTACCAGTGCCGTTATGTTTTCCCAGTAACGGGTAATTAAATGAATTACTTTTTCATGCGTTACAATGCCGTTACCATTACTGACAGTGAAATGTGGCAAGTTACGTTGCACCGATGTCAAGCAGCTGTCCGACCTGCCTCACCCCCAAAATCCATGGCACGTGGAAGCACCATGTCGTGGTCTTGCTCTGACAGACAAACCCCAAGCAGCGCCGTAGGGGAAGGGCTGATCCCTGAAGAGCCACAGGCTCTCATGAGACTAGCGATTTCACACGCTCATAAAGCATGTTATGGACTGAGCAAAGAAATAAACAACACCTTACTTCGCTTCTCTAAGGTCCTTTTGCTGGTCTCAACCACACAGTTTCATGATTTATTCAACTTTTATCCGCCTATATCCTTATATCCTTGTATCCTTGCTTGGTGTCATGTATACAATGCTATATATTTCTGTACCTCTACGATTTACTTTTCTTCGTCCATGGTGTCGAGTTGTCTTTCGGACTCTCTGATGGACTGCTGACCTGATGCTCGTGCCTCCGGTTTTGACATAGTGACAAAGAATTGAGGAAAGTTACGTTTGAGAGTTCGTGCATTGTGTTTTATTTTGAAACTTCCAGATACTCCACACATTGACTTCCTGTCTGGTGCTTTTTTAGTGACAGTGAATTTACGAGGTTTGGAAGCGGCCGCACAGAAAATCTCCAGCGCCTTGGCGCACACCGGTGCTTCACCAATGCAGAACTGCGAGATGCGGTGCCCTTGAAACATACTGCAGAGTACTACGCTCCCATTCTGGTCTATCAGGCAAATTCCACTGCATGCGCTGCGGGGCGTCAACGCTGCATGGGAGAACTGATGATGTCAGAGCTGCTGCAGCAGGTAACAACAAGGAAGGACACAGAGACGGAGACACACTGTTCAAGCAGGAAAAGCTTTTCAAAAAAGTAGTGCATCAGTTATTTTACCTGGTAACTAATTACATTGAACATGAAGGAGTAATTCAGTTAGTAATTCAATTACTTTTTTGGGAAAGTAACTAGTAACTATAACTAATTACTTTTTTAAAGTAATATACCCAACACTGGTTTTCTGTTCATCACAAGCAGACATCATGACTGTTTTGAAAATCTGTTACACAGCCTGTAACCCATCCTCCTCCTCACATCAGACATTGTCTGTGCAGCCAATCAGTGCAGAGCTCATGGCCTCTCCTCCCACACTGATCAGATTATTTACAAAGGGGAGGGAAAAAGAGCTGTGTAAGTATATAAGAATGAAAGGGGATGGAAATGATGCAAGATGGTGCTAATATGGACAATCTGGACAAAACCTCATGGGCCAGGCTGGATGTGGAGCCAATGGGGCTGCCATACAGTAACAGAGAAATTATAAATGTTGCATGATTCTAACATGTGCCACAAACACTTTGAATAAAGCCAAAAGTGTTGTTGTGGTTTTTGTTTTGTCCTCTTAACCATACACCACTCTCGCTCTCCCCCTGCAAATCAGGAACAGAAACAGGCAGAGTTGCTTTTCATGAAAAGAGACACTGGGGAAAGATCAAATAGTTTCATTAATTCATAAAATTTTAAAGTGCAAATCCTTTTTGACCAAAACTAAACCATCTTTGCTTCTTAGTAAGGTTTAGCTATTAGACTTGACTCCCTGAAGTCCAGACCCTTAAGTGTTGAGAGGCTCAATATAGCAAGCAAAAATGGGAAAGAATTCAACTGTCAAAGCCTCAACTATTAGTGACGTCCATTTCCAAACACTTTAGTGCTGTTGAAAGGAAAGTTGATCGAACACAGTAACAAACATGCACTTGTCCCAGCTTTTTTGGAACTAACTGCCAGCAACAAATGTAAAAAGTGAATATTTACAACAAAAGAAAACATTGAAGTTTATCAGTTTGAATTTTTAATGTCTAGTCTGTATTGTGTGTTTAATTGAAAATATATTGAAAATGAGTGACCCTTTTGAACCTCAAAAGCCTCAGAAATAATTTCAAGTTTTTTCCAATTATTTTTTAATTTGGTCTGAAATGACTTTTAAAGTTAAGTATTAATTATAAGTTTATTTTGTTATAATAAAGAACATTTATTCATTAAGTATTAGAATTATCCTGTTAGTAATGTTGAAATCATCAAATTTGATCAAAACCACAAAAAAAAACTTCCTAACAAATCCACCTACCAGTGTGTGAAAATGGCCTCAGCCGTCAATGAGCTACGCAGAGCTGGAAAATTCAGGGAGATTAAAGCCTAAGGGGCTTTCTGTAATAGGAAAGTAGATGGAGATTATTAATCTTCATGAGCTACTGTATATTTTTTCCCTTTTGTAGTGGAGATGGGGGTTAATGTATGGAGCACCTAAAGGGGCTCCCCCACTTTAAAACATGATAATGAAGGTGACAAAGAGGAGGAGAGTGGGCAGTTTTACTTGCTGACTCAGCTGACCTTGTGCTTCCTCTTGTCCGTTTGTTCCCGCTGAGAGCCGTTACCATAACTGGATTCTATGAAAATGTCTCAATCAGTTAATGAGACAAAATCAGGATGCTCAGCCACATCAGCACATCCAGCTTCTCTACAGTGAGATGCTCCCATAAGGACTCATTTGCAGAGGCTACTTCCATTATTTATTATAGGTTTTCTGATTGTATGCATGTTCCCCTATTTCTGTTTTTCAACAAGTTGATACTGGTCTCAGACTTCTTCCACACATTTTAAAGGCTTCCATCTGAAAAATCACACAGATATTGCATTATATTTTGGCTGCTTTGGTGTAAATTCTCATTCTCAATGTATCTAATCACAGTCCTCATGAGGTGGATGTGTCTTCTGTTTTCTAATCTAATGTCATCTGATGTTTATTCTTGCTGCAAAGAGTAAACGTCTTGATTATGATGTCATATTACAGTTATTTACTTGCATCCCTAAGCAGAAAAAAACAGTCTTAATGGTTGAATGTTATGTTTTACCAATTTCTGACTCCTCGGAAAAACCCAGTTAATTTTAGTAAAAAAGATTAATTTAGTTTGACATTTCTCATTTCTGTTCAACATATATGTCCAATAAAAATAACATTTCACTTATTTATGTTTCATTTGCCTGAAGTGTGATCTAATTAATTCGTTAGGCACTGAACATGAACATAGCGACTGATGACAGTCTCAGTAATAGGAAACATGTGATCTCAGTTTACTTCCTGTTGGACCCTGGAGTGGTTTGTTTGCAGTGAGGATACAGCCAATCCAGCAACCAAACTCAACAAGGTCACGAGTTAACTCATCACACTGCAGTAGTAGTATTAGCAGCTGAAGACATGCTGGTATTTGCAGTGCAGCTGCCAGGCAACCAGGCATAACAAAGTACTACTTGATAATTATGTTTTGGATCCCACTTTCTGCACAACATGCCATGAAAACAGCAACAAGTTAATGTTCAAGTAAGCTGCTGCCCTTCATTGCCTCCACAGCAGATCATCACAGGACTCAACAACTCTGACTGCTTCACACACTCATTAAGTTTCCTGAATTTAGTGCGGCTGTTACAAACAGGACAATTCATCATTTTTTTAAAGCTTCTCTCTACTATTCCACATCACTACTTTTTCTCTGCTCACACCTCAGCTGGTGTTACAGTGTAATAAGTTATCATGCTATCGTGTGTCCTTAGGTGCACTGTAGACACTGGTAAAAATTTTAATGTAATTTTTTTTTGGTTCATATTTATAACGTTAAGGTGTGTTAGGCATTTAAAGGTATGGTCATAATGTAATTATTCAAAAAACATTTTACTCTTTCTATGAAAACAACTGTTTTGGGGAGCTAAGCCTGCTATTATCCTTCCCATGATGAAGAGTACAATTTGACAATAATGACTTCAGTCCAGCCTTGTCCTCCATTGTGACAAGACCCCAAAATTCTGCGAAGAAAATATTAAACTCCTAGGGTTTTTATCGATTTTAAACAAAATCAGAAAAAAAGAAACTGCATTGTAGGTGTGAAAACTATTAGATTCGTCAATCCTCTTATCCTTACTTCAGCGTGAAAGGATTCTCATGATTGAAGACCCACAGGTCAATCTGTTTTGACACTTACATTGTAAATGGATGAGGACAGCCAATTAAACTTGGAAGATAAGACCCCTAATTTGATAAGACTGGCACGAGCCAACCGTTCTTTCCAATAAACTGTCTCCAATTCTTCTTGTTTTCTCATTTTCATATTTCACAGGCAGACCGCAAAATAATTGCTTTTCAGCAATCTCCCAAGCTAATTTGCATGCATACTATTTGCCACAAACAAAAAGGAAACAATCCAAATCCTAAATCACAGGCTTCAGTAAATCTGAAAATTAGTTGGGGAACATCTGTTTCTGGCTCCCTACTTTATCAACGTTAAACTAAACACCAATTTACAGCGCACAGATTCAAACATAAGGATCAGCTCTGACAATATTTCACCAACACAGAGAGTAAACAACATGTCTGCTTCTGCAGCAGGACTTTTGCAACCAAGAGAAGTAAAAACATTACATACAACACTCTTTTGACCAATTTCAAAGTGAGACAGAACAAAGACTGCTGTTTTATATTGGTTTGAGGTCAGAACATCATGTTTCTCTCTCCAGTGCATCCACCTCACAGTATCAGTGTATCTGTTCTCTGAGACCTTCGAGCAGCTCTGGAGTGAATTGGCTCTGGTTGTATTTTAACAGCTCCTTGTTCATGAGTTTGTGCTCTTGTAGATGAATTTTGGCATCTGAAAGTGCTCTGGCACACAGACAGAGGGCAAAAGGTCTCACATGAAGGGGTTTCACAGAATCAGAGAGCTAAGACTGCATTGATTTTTAAGCTAACAAGTTCCAGGTTTGGATTCTTCTCTGAGTACAAGTGGTCTTCTGGACAGATGTGTTTTGATTCAGACTTTAAAGGGATTTGTAAGTTTTAAAAGCACCAATGAAGAGAATAATAGCTGAGGCTGTGCTTTCTCAGTTTCCTGAACTCCATCCCATCTTTTGGGACCATTAGTACCACTCCGGTTGGCAGCAGGATGAAGCCTCAGCTGCTGTCTGCCTATTGGTCAGAGGTAGAATATGAGGGTTTGGATGAACCACCACTTGACATGGAATTGTGCTGGATGAACAGGTGTCTGGATGGGCAGGGTTACTCTATGATGAAGGAGTGTGCCATTACAACTCAAACATAAGTTGAACGAGTAAATAGAGGAGAATAATCAACCATGAATGAAGCATTAATGTGACATGAAGCAGCTGAAGGACGTGTTTCTTTGCTCAAAGATTAGCTTTCACTGTTAGACCGAGCTGTAAAATAAACAGTATCCTACCACATAATCAGCCAGTACAATACTGTAAATGCCCTTTTTAGTAAAGTACTGTAATTTGCACTGCATCATGGGAAGTTTTTGCATGATCTACAGTACAATGCTGTACTCTTTTGAAATGATGTATGGTACTGTATTTTATGATACTGTGTGATACTGTATTTTATTTGTGATGGCTTAGTGTCCTACACATTATGTGAAAAATAATTGCATTCATAGTTTTTTCTATCTTTTTCAAGTCAACCAAAGAAAGCATTTTACTAAACTCAGTAGCCTATCAAAGTCTACCTAAGGTTACTTCACAATAACCTTAGGCCTGCCCTTTACAAATTTCTCTTCTCATTCAGAGCATCAGTCAGGTCTGTTACAATCACACACATGCACACACAAATATATTGTAATGGTTTGTATGTCTTTTTTGTTTGATTCAGTGTACTTATATATTTTATTCACTGGCATAAAAAACATTATTGTGATAGAGTAGAATTTCTACTGTATCACAAGCTTTGGCAATACAAATAAATAACTTGTCATTCTAATACAGTGAATTGAAATTGAATTGGATGTGAGACTGACATAGTCTTATTTTAATAAATAATTTTATATTTTTATGAATTATTTCATTGATTTGAATCATATTTGTCAGTTTTTATAATGATGGCAGCATTTTTTAAAAATACAGTAGACTACTGCACTATAACGTTACAGTACTGCATTTTTGAAAAAAAAAATTAAGTATGATACTGTTTTTGTAACTAACGGTCGACCTTTATCCTGAAAGGGCTTATGGTGCGTTCCAGTCATACTAGGAAGTCAGAATTTTTAGCTCCGAGTAGAAAACTACAACTGGATCGCACCCCGAGGTCTGAATTTCCTACTGGGAACTTGGTGAAACCTCACCACCCCCGAGGTGACAATCGAAGATGGATGCCTCCAGTGTGAACAGTTATTTAACTTCTATAATAATGAAGTTATTTGCACTTCTGTCCAGTGTGTGTCACTCTAAATCAGTTGTATACACAGTATTGTTTGACTTATATTTACAAAAACGCTGCAAAAGTGATAATCACATTCTTCATGACAACAACGCAGGGTGTGCTAACAACAGCCTGGTCGAACGGCGTGTTTTTTTCCGACTTCAGCTGGAACTAGATGATGTCACTCCCATTTCCCAGTTCCCAGAACGCAGCATGAGCCAGGCACGCTGACGAGCGCGTAAGTCCTGTCTGAGGGACCAACGTTAGGCTGCCAACTTGTCTTTGGTCGGTCAAGGGTCTCCTGCAGCTTCAGCCTCTACTTTGTAAGCACTACAACGTTACTTAGCCAAAGAAGTGTCGATAGCTGGCGTTAGTTCATCGTAAAACGAGGAACGGGACGTATAGTGGGACTACATCGCGTGTCCGCCACGAACGTCAGCGGTAGCCAGCCGGCGAAATGCAAGCTAACGTGCAAGCCATCATCACGGGCAGACTGCCGGGGCAAGACCAGGAGGCACTCGGATTGGGCCGGGGCTAACGTCGCTTCAGTGTCAAGACCTCCACTGAAGAATAAGGTAACTAGCAAACGCTAGATTTCCAGAATGATGTTTAATTATCTGTAAGAAGTGTTGAGATGAGACAGACTGCTAACTTTGCAAGCACTACTACCAGCACTAACTAGGCTAGCGAACTTAGCACTGTCTAACGTGACAAAATTGGCATTACTGTTATTAATATTGGTCAGCAGTATCCAATTATTATTTTTGGCTGACCAAGCAAAGAAAGTGGGGTTTAAGAAAAATCCCGCCTGGATGCTGCTAGCTTTTCCCGGCGCTGCATGGCACTATCACATGCTTTAAGTGAGTGGGATTATTTCTGTGTCTAATAAATGAGCTGAAAATCAAATACCATAGGTCCAAATTCCCAGAAAATAACAGACCTCACACAGAAAAACAAGTGAGCAAGATTTTTCATATAGTTAGATTGTGGTTAGACTGATCATTCAGTAATTAAGTTGTAGTGTACTCTGTCCAGCAGAGGCAGTAAGGCAATTCATTCCTTTAGATTTGATAGTGCTGTGTTAACAATATGTATGTCTGTAAGGCCTGTAACCACTGCACTGCCAATTTTAAAAAGTTTTGTGACCATGTAAATAGTCATAGAAACTTGGCCAACTACAGATTCTCGTGTGGCATTGAAGAGTGCTCTGGAAATTTCAGGACTTTTTCTGCATTAAAGTCTCACATGCAGTGGAATCACATGGGCCTCCGTGCCATATCACAGAGACAAAACAGGTGTCAGCATGGCAGTGACCTTAAATGCAGCATCCAAGGATGTGATTTTAAAGCTGACAGTTTTCCCTTGCTTTGTGGTCATTTAAGATTACATATACGGAATGGCAAAAAAGTAAATTGTCCTTTTGATGGATGCTCAAAATATTTTAGAGTGAGAACATCATTTGCCACACACATATCAAGAAAACACAGAGAATCATATGTAGCACAGCTACAAGATAGTCAGATCCAAAACAAAGAATATGTCCAGCACCATGATGACCATGAGATCACTGATCCAGGCCTTGATGACAGTGATGGAATGATCCTAGATTTGAGTCCTGACACATACCTCAAAAAATCTTGCATTATTTTATTTAAAACTACAGGCCAAGCTGCTTTTGCCAGCCACTACAGTACAGTGCATTGTTGAGGGATTTCAGGAGGTCCACAGCAGTGGAATGCAATATGTTCTGAAAAAGGTGGAAGAGAAACTGACAGGTTTACACATTACTAATGAGGAAATCCAGAAAATAGTTAAGGAACTGAAAGAAGAAGATTTGTTAACTATTTACAACGAAGGTCTTTTGAGGTCAGACAAAAACAGGAAATCATATTTCAAGCAAAATTTTGATTATGTTGCACCTGCTCAGGTGTTCCTAGGAACTGACAACTCTGGTAAGGAACGCTTTTGTCAGTATGTGCCTGTAAAGGATACTCTTGCTGCTTTATTTAAACTGTCTGACATGAGAGACCAGTACACACAGTCTAAAGTAATTGTGCACACTGACATGATTTTAAATGATGTTAATGATGGTAAATACATCAAACAAAATCCCATCTTACAAGGATCCTCTCTGTCACTTATTCTGTACCTGGATGCATTTGAGGTGGCAAACCCCCTAGGCTCTGGCAAAAGGATACACAAAATCATGGCCATGTACATGACGCTCGGGGAAATATTGCCACATAATCGATCCTCAGTTGACGAGGCACAGCCTGTTTTGCTTTTGCAGAGAGGAGGATTTTAAGTCTTTTGGCCAGGAAAAAGTATTTTCACGCCTTATTGCTGACCTGAAAGACTTGGAGGATTCAGGTTTTCAGTTGGAGGATGGGAGCAACCTTAAGGCATCACTGATTGCCATTTGTGGTGATAACCTTGGTTCTCATGGTGTTGGTGGCTTCACAGAAAATTTTAGCTCTAGCCAACACTTTTGCAGGTACTGTGTGATTGACAGGGAGACATTTTGCAAGTCACCACTGGTATTTGGCCCTCAACGAACCTCTGAAAACTATAATGACTGTGTTCATCGACTGGCCCCTGACCAGAGTATGATAGATGGAATTAAATTTGATTCATGTTTCAACTCTCTTAATTCTTTTCATGTCTGTTCTGGCCTTCCTCCATGTCTCGGGCATGATCTTTTTGAGGGAGTAGTGGCAAATGATTTGGCCCTGTATACTGAGCATTTGGTAAAAGCTGAAAAACATTTCACCTATGGCCAGTTAAATCAGGCTATCTCACAGACAAAACTCCTCGGGAGTGACTCTCACAACAAACCATGTGAAATTAAAGAAAAGGCCAAAAAGCTCAGTGGTTCAGCCACACAAAATTGGTGCCTTTTACGACTCTTACCACTTTATGTCGGCCAGTGGATCAAAAACCCTATGAAAAGTGAGGTCTGGCAGTTGTGTCTTAAACTGAGAGAAATTACTGAGCTAATCTGTGCTCCAAAAATTCATCAGAATGAGGTGGCATATCTAAAAGTTTTGCTTGAGGAATATATTGATTTACGAGTAAAGATGTTCCCTAACTGCCCCCTCAAACCAAAGCATCACTACATGTTACATTATCCTGACCTTATCTCCAAATTTGGGCCACTAATACGTAGGACCCTGAGGTTTGAGAGCAAACACTGCTACTTCAAGAACTGTGCCAGAAAACTTCACAATTTTATACACTTAACTAAAACACTGGCTGAAAGACACCAGCTGCTTCAGTCATACCTAGGACAAGGACTGTTGTTTCCAGCTCCCATTCAGATTGCAGGTGTAGCAAATGAAATAGATGTGCAGGCATACAACAGGGATATACAGATGGTGTTACACACAGCTGATATTGATAAACATAAAACCTCAGATGTTTCAGCCGTGACTTATAAAGGTACCAAGTACTCAAAAGGCCTTGTCGTTGTTCTAAAGCACACTGGGGAAACACTGGTTTTTGGAAAAATATTTCTGATACTTAGTGATGAGAAAAGTGTGTACTTTGTGGTTTTGGTGCATCGCTCAGTTTTATTAGTTGATCTTGGGGTCTACTACCTGGCATCCGATGATAAATACGCATTTATTAATGCAGATAGTCTACAGGACTATTATCCACTGCCCGTGTACAAAATCAAGGATCTCCCCACTGTTTGTTTGCATCACTCAGTGTGTTCTTCATTCTAGGGATGGAGGAGGAATGTATTCAGGAACTTCAGAGAGTGCTACCTGAATTGGACAATTTGGAGTTTACAGCCCTTGTGCAACACTTGACAGCAGAGCTCGGACTAACAAAAAAAGAGGACCTTTCCTTGGTTGAGGCTGATGATTTACAGGAGCACCTGAAGCCAATACTGTGTCGCAGATTCATCCACGCCTTCAAGCCAAAAGGTGAGAAAAAAAATCATAGCATCAAAGGCAGATATGAGAATCACTAAAAAGGCAGTTTGTAGTTCTGTTATCCTTAAACTGTAAATAATGTGAATAATTAAACTTATGTGAATGTATTCCTTATCTTTAAAGCACTGGATGCTATTGATCAGTTCATCGCTCTCAGCACTTTACCGAATGAAGAGACAGCATCTGCCCCAAACATGGACACACAACTTACAGATGGACAGGCCAACATCACAATTCCTTGTGCACAACCCCACTCCTCTAGACTCTCCTCAACACCACAGAACTCATGGATCAGCCACTTTTAGATTCCTTGGGGCAAGATGCCTGAAAAACTCTTGGAGGCAACACTTGGAAAGAAGAGGGCAAGGCCTGAAGACAGAAGAGCATGGAAGAGAATTGTGGTGGATGCCATGCTGGCACACTGTCCAAATCCAAATAAGGCAGCCTGTGAGGAAATAGCAAAAGTGATTGTGTCAAAATATCCTTTAACCTTTGCAGACACAAACGAAGAAGGGGAGCAGATGGGAATAGGTTACTATTCACTTGCAAGGCAAATGAAGCAAAGAGTTGAACATGTGAATCGAAACAATGTAAGTGAAAAAGTGCGGAGACCAAGATCATCGACAGAAACTACTGATGATGATGGCGCAACCATCAAAATGGGACGGTCCAAAGTAGACAGCTACGGATGCATTAACTGGCAGCCCAAAGTTCTCCCAGAAGGAGAGAATGCTGAATCTTTAGAAAATACAAGAAAATACATGGCAGCCCTATTCAAGTCTCTCGGCCCCACCGCTGTGGACAGGCCAGATGTTGATGAGTCTATGAGGCTGACATACATGTATCAGCGTCACATGCTGAACTCCTGCCCTCCTCCCAGTATTGATGTGATTGAAGAGCACTGGCCCTTCCTTTTACCAAAAGGGGCTTAGCAACCATTTCAAAATTCTCACAGGCATTGATGTTCAGGATCGAGCAGCAGGCGCCTTCTTCAATCCAAGGGGAAGAGGATCATAAACTTCTTCCAAAGACAGAATCCAACAGAGACATCCAGCTTTCTTCAAGAGCTTGCTGAAAGTAACACCATGCTGCAGAGCCGACCGCATAGCAGCAGTACTTCTTCTGATGAAGCGCTGAGCAAGAGGACTCCATCTTTCTCTTGGCAGATGTAAGTAGGCGGCACATATAGTCTAGTGAATTGCATGATGGGCTTGGGCATTTATATCGCAGGCTACTGGTCTCAGATTTATGGAGCCTACTGTATTGTTGTATTTTTTTTTTAATTGGAATCCCTGTCTTTTTGTGGTTTTTACAGACGAATGCAACAAAGCTATCCATTGAGACAGACATGACCCTGCCTGCCACACCAAGACTCATAATGCTAGGTAAGAGAAGACGTACTTATGGTCTGGAGAAATAATCAGTATCACTTTTGAAATATGCCCTTTCAAGATGTGCAATATGTATTTGTTGTCTTACAGGGAACACAGTCCTTGATGCAACAAAGTGGATGGTGAGCATGGAGGGAAAGGTGGCCTTTGTTTTGGAGGAGCACCTGGGCTTTGCAGATGCCTTGTCTATCTTCTTTGGATGTTTCTATGTTTTTAACATAGAGTACCAGGAGCCTGCCTGTGCAACATTGGAACTTATACAACGGTAAAGTACTTGTCTGCTGTAGATTCAAGTTGATCTTTTTCATCTTCTCTGCACTATATCAATGCATGTAGATGCATATTAATATGCCCCCTCCCATCCATCCTTCTGTCTAGATTCTTCATGAGGATCAATCCAGAGGAAGGTACAAAATGCACAGCCAAAACTGGACTGAGTCGGAAGACGGGAGCAGTGGTAAAGAGGAAGGCAGAGGCTATCAACAGCAACGTGGTGTCCTTCCTAAGGGAACTGACAGAGTTTGAATGGAGGAGCTTGGACTAGTAGGTGAGTTATGTCATTGTTACCTGCCACCAGACGGCTGTCCCTAATGCCAAATATTACTACGCCAAGTTCCTGTTCAAACTGTTTTAGAGGGCAGTTGATGCAATAGTGTGTGTGTGTGTTACAGAGTGAGAGGCACCATGCGACTGCTATCAACTGCTGTCCCTAGGGTATTGTATTGGGGGATGGAATGGACGACACTGGAGAGTAATGAATGATATGACCAGGGTTCCCACTCGTCCCTGGAAAACCTGGAAAATGATTGCGCAATATTCCAGTAATGGAAAACAAATGGAAAATGAGCAAAAAAGTGGAATGTCCTGGAAAAGCTTGAATTGTCCTGGAAAATTATTTGTCTTCCTTTTAGCTTGAAACATAGGAAATGAAGTAAAAATGTATTTGGTAGCTAATGTCCACGTAGCCAGAAACTGTGAGTAGGTAAAATAATTCAAGTTAAGGCATAAAATATAAAAACTCAAAACAATGGGGACAAGAAGAAATCATAAAAAATGGCAAAATAAAATTTAGGCTAAATTAACAAAATCTATTCATAAAAAAGCAGAGTACATAAATATTTAAAAACATGTAGACGTATTGTGCTGGAGAGTTAAAAACTAAGAAATTCTAAGATCATTATGATCAATAGCTAGAGATGTTGTTCATCAACCTCTAATCTTGTTTTTTGAAGGCTAACTAGAATTGAAAACTGCCCACAGCAACAATGTAACTTCAGTTGGTTATATGACACTGGAGAAAGTCCTGGAAAATGCCCTGGAAACATCCTGGGAAATGATTTCTAGAAAAGAATGGGAACCCTGATGACGTATAACAGAATAATTAAAGCTGAAAAGCAATTAAATGACAGCAAAAAATGTGAGTAAAATTCTATACCATCAGTATTTGAGTGATTCAGTTACTGTCCAGCAGAGTAAGACATTCATAGAAGGTACTCTGTCCAGCATTGGCAATTCATAGATTGTTTGCACTCTGTCCAGCAGAGTGTGAGTTAAAGTTCCAAGTTTAATTTTTTTTTATTATTAATCTTTATTCAAACAGTCATGACTGATGTCGTTATTATAGACTTTTCATGAATTCACATGTATTTTCATGCAGAAATAAATCCCATATAAATGAGTATGCCATTGATGTTCTGGTTCAAAGTAGTGGCAGCCTTTGTTTATCAAATTCAAGTGTTTAGTCTTTAACACTTTGTCTGACATGGCCTGTAATGTCCAGAGCCTCAATTTGCTAAATGCTAAATTTTTCTGCACTTCATAGCTATAGATGTTGACAACTACACAATTTGACTATCTGAATGTTATGTACTGTATTTCCGTGTGTTTATATTCATCTATGGATTTAAAAGTTGATGAGTTTTAGCGGGCACTCTGTCCAGCAGAGGCAGCTCATTGATTGTAGGCACTTTAATGTTTGATATTGCCTTTTCATGTTGACAGTTTTAAAAATTTTCAATTTCATGTGAATTGAATGTTATTTTAATAATAAAAAAAAAAGGTTGAAATATCTGAATAATTGCCCATTTTCATTTTATTTCCCAGTACATTTTTAAAAAAAAATAAAAAATTTGGGTTACAGTAGTGTACTGTAAAATTTGGATAAATACAGTAAACAACTGCACTCACACAATTACAGTAACAGGAAAAGTACTGTAAAAGGGGAATACAGTAACACTTAAGTTACTGTAAAAGGGACTACAGTATCAGTACTGTGAATGTAGAATTACAGTATCTTACTGGTCACAGTGTTGCCAGTAGTATACTGTAAAAAAACCCATGTAAAGGCTAACAGTGTTGGTAATTGTCTATGCTGTAGAAAAACCCAAAAAACATGTGCAGAGTACCATAAAATGTGGATGACATACAGGAAAAAAACTGCATAGAAAGATGGTAACTTCATATTTTAACATCTTGGAATGAACACAAATCAGAGGAAAGATGTCTGATGATGAAGGTGTGCTGGTGAGGTAAAGCTCTTAGGCCTTAGCTCTTCCTGCCCCCCTCTTATTCCTTATCTTTAGCTCCCCTCTGCCAGGGCTTTAGCTCCAACAATATCAAATTCCCAAGAGGCCAAAAGGCAAAAACCTTAGCATGCCAAAATCTTAATAGAAACGAGGGGCACAGGATCTCCATGATGCAAGTCCTGTTAATAGTTCAGACAGAGAAGAATGAAGACAGAAAGAGAAAGAGATGGACATCCTGAGGAAGAGAGGATGGATATGAAAGCCTCTTTAAAGGGATAGTTAAGTATTTTTGAAGTGGGGTTGTATAAGCTCCATATGGCCACTAAGTACATTAGATGAAGTACAAAGTTCTCTCCAGTCCCTCAGTAAGCCACATACTGTGAGAGTCTGTGACGAAGAAAAAATGCTAAATGGAAAGCACCGTACCAAGAACAAAGGGTATTTTCTCCACCTACAAGAACTCAACTCAAAAAGTAATACCACAGTTTTTGTATAGTTCCATATATCTGCCACAGAGAAATTTCACCAGTCCATCTAAGAAAGAGAGAAGTTTGAAATCTTTTTCAGAGGTGACCCTTCAAAAACAACTGTGGCTGGTTTTGCCCGTCACATTCATCACAGACTAATCCATTTCAATCAGGAGAGACCAAGTTTGAATGAATTGGTATTTATTGTACATGTTGATATGAATGAACATGTGCATAGTCTCTGGTTAGAATCTCTTTTGGCGCTTAGACTCCACTGTGCTGTCTTGGTGTACTTCAGGGGTACTGAGGGTGAATGATAGAAAGGATACCCCCCATGGAGTCTAGACACTGGTGGTGGTGAGGAATACAGGAGAATGAGTTGAAAACTTCTGCGGCTGGGACCCTGATGTAATTGATAGCGACATCTGAGATGAAGGAGCCAGGATTCTGAGGAGTTGGACCTGGGCACTGGCGATATGACTGGAGGTGCCTGGGGTGGAGGAGGGTTGCCGAGATCACTGGTATGTCACCAACGTACTGACTGTGGAGGAGCAAAGACATGGTTTAAAAGAAGGCTGCACCATGATGGTTGGCCAGGCCGTTGTGTGAGGCAGGATCTGTGTGGCTCAGTGCTCGAGTGAGAGCACATCCCTCATCAGCTGAGATTTGAATCACCTGTGCAGGTAGGCAGAGCGAGGCATGAAAGAGGAGACTGAATGAGCCTACAGGTCTTCCTGACTGAACTTTCACTAAGCTTCATATCAAGCCACAGTGTGGCGTAGCATCTCGACCCTGCGGATGATGCCAGTCGGGGGAAGAGCAAAATCATTGTTTCTCATGAGAAAAGATTTAAAGGTGCTATGAGGAGAATCTATTTCAGGCGACATAAAGACTCTGCTACCCATGAGCATGCGCGGTGACTGTCGTAAAGACGTGACCCAAGCCAAAGCGTGTGTTTGTTGTGATGCTAATGAATGCAGCTCAGACCTTCCTCAGAACTCTACATTGCTTTACAACTTCTTTTTTCAACAACTTACAGGATGCAAAGAGACAAGGTAATGTATCTCCTTCTAGTTATGTAGCGGTAGTTTTGATGTGTGACAACAGGCAATTTTTGGAAAACTTAGTATCGTAGTTTTGTAGCCGGCTATATATCGGTACTTACAACCCGGTGCTCTAAGTTCCCGAAGTTCAGTATCCAGGCCAGTCCAGCCCTGTCCGACCCGACAGGAAGGAATAGCATTTATAGATAACCTATTTTGATGCTATAAAACTCATCTTAAAGTGTGTATTTCAATTAGGCATATATCTAAAAATGAGACTTCTTTTTATAATTACTTAGAAACTCCTCACAGCATCTTTAAGTGATCTCCCGTTTTAAAGAAGAAATTAGGTCAGTTTCTAGTGACCCTTTCGCACGCCACCAGTGTTTTCAAACATTCAGTCACTTCCCGCCTCTTTCCCCTGATTGGGCCGTTAAGCATTTAATCAAATGATGTACAGGCTATTGGAGCTTGGTTAGATGGTCCTGCAGGGTTTCAGAAAATGAATCAGGCAGGTCCATCTGCTCGTCACGGCTGATTGCTGGTAATCCACTTTTATGAATCAAAATATGATTTATTAAAGCATCAAATGTGTTTTTCTTGCTTTACATCTGTTTCTCACACACATAGAATGTGACCATGAAAGGAACTGGTCAACACAGATAAAGGCTGAATGCTTTTGACAAAAACCATCAGTACTGGTGTCAGATAACTGGACATAAGCAGCTTTTCTAGCTTTTTGACAACTCAAAGCTGCTTTACACTATACAGGCCACATTTACCCATTCACTCTCGCATTCACTAACTAATGGCCCCGAGTTCCTTTGTTAATTATCAATCAATATCAACTAACACATTTACACATGACGCAGCAGTGGGAGCAACTTCGGGTTAAGCGTCTTGCCCAAGGACACATCACCATGTGTCACCTGGAGCTGAGGTCAAACCTGCAACCTCTGGATTGCTGACCAAGTGCACTATCCAACTGCACCACCGATTCCCAAATAATAACTTTGGAAATATTAGTGTATTGGATATTTACAAACATCTTGTATTGTGCATTCCTTCTTTAAGTTAAATTTTCAACTCTCAGTTTCAGTACTCTTCTGCCTTGATTCCCAAACTGGAGTCCAGGCCCTCACAAAAAGGTTGCCAGAGGGATACAGGGAGGTGCTAGGCACTGCCAGCTTTGAGGTAACTGTTTTTTTTTGATGAAAATTTGATGAGCATAATTTGGCTAAAACATTGGTAAAACATTAAGGGGATACATTATTTAAATGTACAGTATATTACACAGGCATGTGAGTAAAATGTAAACCACCCTACAGTCTTACTCTACATATGTATCTATCCTATACAGTGCAGCAAATGAGCTAATGAACTTTACACTGTTTTTAAATACACCATTTTAAATTTTGAATGAAAACTGAGACAGACAAACACCTGTTTTTTTTTTTTCCATCTCTAGTTGTTGAGTTTAGACAAGGGAAAACTAAAATGGTTTACTCAGAAAGAACCTGTAATGCTCATTGTCACCTGAGAGCCCTGAAGACTCTGGGGAGAAACATTCAGACTGTCTTCCTGCAGGGAAGTTGTATTTTACTACCTCTTATTTGTTTAAATAACATTTTTTCCTCCCCTGCACTGTGAGCTTGCTGTATTTGTCTGCAACATTATCCATTACTCCATAACAACACTGACACTGAAATGTGAAATGGATTTGTTCTGGATTTTGGTCTCAGTGATGCTGAATGCTGGAGCCAAACCATGCAAGGGACTGTGTCCTAACAATTAGACTCAAGGATTACGAACCCATCACAAAAAAGTAAACAGAGGCAGCCATCTTAATCAGGAACAACATGCAGAACAGTGGTGCCATAGACCTGGAAGGTGGAACATAAGAAAGGCCTGAAAATATTTGAATAGAAAATAGGAATTACTGAAAATCAAAAAATAAACATTGAAGATACAGTAGATCTCAAAAACTTGCACCAAATACATTGTGGGAAGTTTATTAAAGGCAGGATTTTCTCAGCATTACTAATAAAAACAACATTTTGCATTGTAAAAAAGGAGCTAGATCATGATGTCAGTAATACACGAAACAACAAAGTCAGATATGCTGTTTTACATGTAGAATTTTGAAAGATTAGGGGATTGTTAACATAAAGGTTCGAATCCTATGTCGGTCAAATCGTCTCTGTTTGAAGTTTGCATGTTCTCCCCATTTATACCTGGATTCTGGGCACTCTGGCTCGCCCATTAGGTTAACTTCTAGCCCTTAATTGATCTTTTGTTTGGGTGTGAGTGTGGATGCTTGACTGTCTGTGTGTGTGGCCCTTCCATCAGCTGGGTACCAGGCCAGGGTAAAACCTGTGTCTTGAACAAGGTCAGCTCGGATAGGCTCTGTGATCACTGGGGATAAGCAGTGTAGATAACGGATGGATGGATTTTTACATAAGATGCACTGTGTTTAAATTGAGCCACTGATATCAATTGAAAATCATCAAAAAGGTTGAATTAAATGTAAAACCTTCATGTAATATGAATACATTCTAACATGCACAATGGTCACTTGTAATGACTGATAACCAATTTGTAATGAATTTTGTTTGCTTACATAACAGAGCTGTGTTACTTTACTTAGAGCATCATGATCCCTTGTAGAGAGTTATGATCACATTATGATGCATCAAAATACTGTTTATGATGTGATATTAATGCTGGGATTTGTAACTTGGATGAGACTGCTTTGGAAAAAATATTCCTTCCCCCTCCTTCCCATGGTTGTGCTCCTAGCAACACCCCTTCCCACATGTCCACTGTCTGTTTTTTAGCTTCCATTAACATTATTCCAGTATATTGTATTTACAGCCACAAAAGAGCCACAAACTACCTTGCTCTTTAATTGTAAAATGACCTGTACAACCTAAACAACCTCTAAAGCTCACTTAGATGTAACAGGTACACATACCTTAGTACAGCATGAAAAAGAACATTCCTGAACTGAGCTCTGATTGGCCGAAAAGTGGGTGTCCCTTGCAAGACTTTCTCAAGGCTCAATACAGAGCAAAGAGGGGGCTATGTTCTCTTTCCATAATTAACTGTCACCATATTGTGAGACATCATGACAGACAATAATATTTTGGAGGGCTAGTGACATGGAAAAAAAAAAAAAACATACTGCAGCTTTTATTTATCATTTTTTAAAGGAATAAAATACAGATAGCATTTTTAGTGAAAAAAGTCAGTGACAGACAAATTCTCTACAGTAACAATTAAACTCTTAAATCATTTTGAAATGCTACGCAGTGTTTCAGATTTTTGGTTATAAAAGCAGGAATAATAATAATAATAATTATAATATAATTGTTATTTCTTATAACTATTTGCATAACATGACACAGAACAAGTGTTACATTTGATGCTCGTTATTGATGTTTTATAAAACTGTTGTGTTATGTATGCTTCTGTTTTTATTTGTATTTATTGTTTTGTTTATGGACCTTGGTGTGAGGAGTCAATGATTCCTCACGGTTGCCTCTCTCCCTTCTCCCTCACCTTCCCTTCCTGCTCCTGTCTCAGGGGCGAAGTCTCCCACTCTGCTCCTGCACACCTGCAACCTGTTCACCTGATGAGGCTCACTATTTAAGATGGCTCCTGTGGAGGATGCAGCGCGGGAGTATTGCGTTGCTTACCTTGGTTTGTGCCCGTCAGAGTCTTTCTTGCCTTTTTGTATTTTGGCTCTAAGCCTTGTCCCTTACAGGGGCGTTCTCATGGTTTTTGTGGGTTTTGCTTCTTTAAGTCTTTCACAGACTTTTGACTAATTTTTTCCCTCTGCTTTCTTTCCAGGTGCCTACCACGAGCCTCCTCCACCCTGTCGATATGTTCCTGTGTTGTTGTTCTTTTTGGTGTTTATTAAACTTGTTAAACCTTTTTTGGGCTTCTCCTTTCTTGAGCTTTTGGGTCCACAATTCTGGTGACTACACCTGACACTTGAGCCTGTTAATAATAATCTAATTTAAAGGTGCTATGAGGGGAATCTATTACCGGTGACACAAAGACTCTGCTACCCATGAGCACGCACGGCAACTGTCGTAATGCTGTGTTCCAGTAACCTCAGAAATGGGAGTGACATCATCTCCGACTTATTGGCGTTCCAGTTGAAGTCAGAAAAAAACATGCTGATCTACCAGGCTATTGTTAGCTGTTGTTAGCACACCCTGCGTTGTTGCTCACAAATATCACATGAAGAATGTGATTATCACTATGGCAGCATTTTTGTAAATATAAGTCTAACAATACTATGTATACAGCTGATCTAGAGCGACACACCCCAGTCAGAAGTGCAAATAAATTGATTATTACAGGAGCTAAATAACTGTTCACACTGGGGGCATCCATCTTCGATTGTCAACTCGGGGGTGGCGAGGTTTCACCGAGTTCCCAGTAGGAAATTCAGACTTCGGGGGACGTTCCAGTTGCAGTTTCCGACTTGGAACCCAGAAATTCCTACTTCTGACTACAACTGGAACGCACCAAAGATGTGACTGAAGCCAAAGCGTGTGCTAGTTGTGGTAAATGCAGCTCGGACCTTTCTCAGAACTCCGCAAAGCTTTACAACTTCTTTTTTCAACAACTTACAGGATGCAAAGCGACGAGGTAATGTATCTCTTTCTAGTAACGTAGCGGTAGTTTTTGATGTGTGACAACAAGCAATTTTTGGAAAACTTAGTATCATAGTTGTAGCCGCCTATATATCGCTACTTACAGCCCGGTGCTCTAAGATGTGTAATATAAATAAATAAATAAAATAATATAAATTTGCCCTCATTTTAATTGTCTTGTTCCCAAAGTTGAGTATCCAGGCCAGTCCAGCCTGTCCGACCCGACCAGAAGGCTAAGGAATAGCATTTATAGATAACCTATTTTGATGCTATAAAACTCTTGAATTGTGTATTTCGATCAGGCATATATCTAAAAGTGAGACTTTTTGGTAATTACGTAGAAACTCCTCACAGTTTCTTTAAATATTTATAAATGGTCAAAATTGCTACCCAAAAGAGAAACATTATCATATTATTTGAAAATGAATTATTTTTTTCAAGTCCACTACTGTTTATTTTTTAAACACCTACCTTTTTTAAGCTGTTTTTAAATAGGACATACTGTATCTACTGTCAACCTCTGCATGAAGGCAGTCTCACTGTGAAAAGCACAAACCAACAATGGTTGATTTTATGTTAATGAGAAGCTAATTCAAATTTTAAATTCCATCAAAACAAATCCTTCAAAAATTCAAAGTAATCATTCTCATTGCCCCCTTGTAGCATAATAAACAAACAATGAGAACACATAACATGAGCCCCTTGTGTGTACGTCTGCTACTGATGCAACAAAGAAAGGCTACGGGTACAGACTCAATAATTTCAAGCCCCAGGCCAAACAACTGAAGGGGAACAGACTTCACTTCCACTGAAATTCCGGCTAAGATGCTCCGACAGCTTGGCACGCTCCTGGCTCAAAGCACACACATTTGAGAAAAGGGAAGCGTGATCACAGGGGCGAGGCCGACAAGCTTCAGTGGAAATGCAGGGGCTGTAAACCCAAAAAATATCCCATGAGTGATGTGAGGTTGCGGCATCGCCCTCCACAGCCAGCCGCAGACAACCTTTTGTTTCTTATTTTCGCTTAGCGGGAAATAGCTAGTATGCATCACTGTGAATGTGGGGCAGCAGTGGCGGGACATATTTATGGCAATGACTTGTACTTCGACGTGTTAGCTCTGCTGTGAAGGCTTCTTTATGTCACAATTACACTTCCTAGAGGGAGGTGCCATTGGTTCTCTCTCAGAGCTAAAGACAGAGGTCTACAGGAGGCTATGACCCTGTCTGATACATGCTAAGTGTTTAGAGAAATAAAAATCATGTCCCAGCTGCAGCTTTTGAATAAAAAACATTGGGCAAAGTAAACTTCCACTGATTTACTGTATATTGGGACACAACTCTAGCTGTAGTGCAGAGTATTTTCAGATTCAGTTTTAGAGTGCAGACAGTCTTGAAGCCAAATGGTCATTTTGGCAGAAACTGAACCAAACAACCACATGGCAGTTCCGAGTGTCATAAAAAAGCATGCTGTTGATTCTCCGTGCACAGACTTGTAAATCTGACCTCAGTGAATACCTGTTTTATAGTTTTTCCTCCCTCCTTTTTACAGCTTGACTGACCACAGCCTTTCACTTACATACATTACATAATCTTCTCTCCTGCGCATGAGATATGATGAGAATAGATGTTGCATGTGAGAGATATTTGTTTTACACACACTGATTTTCAATTAAATTTGGTAGCCATGTGTGCAATAAGAACAGAAATATGTCAATTAATCAACTTAAGTGTTTGTCATGATGGTATCTACTAGGGGTGCAACGGTTCAGTTAGCCCACGGTTCGGTTTGTATCTCGGTTTTGGGATCACGGTTTCAGTTCGGTTTCGGTTCGTGTTTTGCATTAAAAAAAACAAGAAGTTTGACTTTCCAAAAGACCCCCTTTATTTTGCTTTTAAGAAAAGTATATTATGACAATGCCTCTTAGTCTTAACTAGGGGTGCAACGGTTCAGTTAGCCCACAGTTCGGTTTGTATCTCGGTTTTGGGATCACGGTTTCAGTTCAGTTTCGGTTCGTGTTTTGCATTAAAAAAAAAAAAAAAGTTTGACTTTCCAAAAGACCCCCTTTATTTTGCTTTTAAGAAAAATATATTATGACAATGCCTCTTAGTCTTAACTATTACTTGGCTTCAATAAAGTATTATGACATTTATATAAAACACTTCAAATGTAAACATTTTAAATGGTTAGAGTGCCTCTTAGCTCCCTGGCTAGTGTAGTGACTGACTTCTGAAATACAATTTACTATGTACAGTACATATACATTATACATGAACAAAATATAATCAGAGGTTAATATAGCCATGATTATTACAAAGTTAATGCATTTTTTGTCCTACAGTAAAGAGTTTTAGTTGTTTTTCCAGCTACAACCTTGATTAAACAATGCATAAAAGAAGGAGTGGAGAAAAAGTGAGAGAGCGCTGGGGCGATCGACTGACGTCTCCATTACACACACAATAAACAATAAACGTGAATGAATCAAACGTTTGTATTATGATATCTGATAAACTTAGTTTATTGACACTGCGCCGACTTTTTGAATGGATTAATCGGACTAAAATAACAAGTTTACAGGACGTGGACACTCTGATGATACTGCTGTCCATCTCATCCGTGCGTATTTGCGCGCTGTATGTTCCTATGAGACAGCGTCAGTCAGTGAACAGTCGTATCCTGTCTGATCTGCTCTTAGACGAACTAAGAAACATCAGAACAGATGATAAAACTAAGCTTTTGCCTTTTTTGTTCACCTGTTCAGCGCACTATGGCTCTGAGATGTTTTTCTCTCCAGCAGCAATCTGTCATCAGCAGGGTCGGCGGGAGAGACCCCGGTGCGGGAGAGAGCGTCCGCCTTAAGGTTTATAAGAAATAAAATATAGCCATCATTACTTTAATAAGAGCTCACTCAAGGTGAGCTGCTGTAACATCAGGTTCTACGTCATGGGAACAAACTTCTCCAGCACTGTAAAGCTCACTTTTGCTCTGTGTTTGTTGCCCCTCATCACACCGTGCTGTGCGTGTTGTCATTAATGCTAAACTGAGCATGCGCGTCACTTCTGCAGCCTGAGCTGTTCACATCACAGTCTCCAGTCAGACCACATTTACAGGAGTGATCTGAACAGACAAGCAAAACATTGGAATTGAGCAGTAAGGGCTGCAGTGTGAACGTAGCCTGAGAAAGCGATACCTCTGGGTGATGAGGGCTGAGGTGTTGACTCATGTTGGACGTGTTTCCATTAGCGTATGGAAATAGCGCTGAGCAATGCTTGCACATGGTTTTATTTTTGTCCACTGTTTTCTCTCCCTCATCATTATAATCCATAAGGAAACCGAAATGTCCCCACACCGCAGATTGAACGAAGCCAGTGCTTCTTCAAACTCCGGTCTCTCCACCTCTCCGTTCGACATAACTTTTTCTTTCTCCTTAACTTCCGCCTTCTTCGTCTTAGCTTTTGTGAGGCCGAGCCGAGCCGAGCCGAGCTCCAGAGTGAGAGACGCCGCCCACTCGGCCATGTGCTCGGCTCCTATTACATAGTATAGCGATTGGATATTTACTAGCGGGGCGGGGTTTTGTACAGAGCTGTGCAAGGAGGGGAGGAGAGAGGGGTTGTCTGCAGCCGGAGAACAGGCGAGAAATCCATCTCACAGCTGTTAGAAATGAATTAATTGCAAAACCGAAAAGCCGTGCTTCATGAAGGCGAATTGAGCCGTGCAGGGCGAACTGTACGGTTCGGTTTTAAACCGTGAACCGTTGCACCCCTAGTATCTACACCTGGGCACTGTCAGGTAGAGTGTCAAATGAGCTTTAAAGCTAATTTAATATTTATTATTTGATTAATGCACTCAAAGATCATAAAACCCAACTAAACTTGAGAGGTGACTCTGAGCTTGTGTTAGTTTTCCCAGGGCACGAAGAGAAGAAAAATAATTTCAGTTATTGATCAGTGGGAATAAAATGTAAAAAAACAGGTGTCTTACCTACAAAGATAAATACATTGGAATAAAACGTTTTGTTTGAGAACTTGGCCCAATAACCATGATTAAGCAGCTCTAACTAGTTCTAACTAGATCAGTTCAGCACAGTGCACAATTAGTCATGTTTCCACTGTTAATTGGTGGGAAATTTCTAAGAGCACTTTAACACCGCACTCATAGCTGGGACAAAGCAAATCTTGTTGCTTTGGCATGTAAAAAAACTCATGAACTCTGGTGTGGACCAAATACTAAACAATTGTCCTCCAGATGTGAAAGCCATCCCTGCAAGCACTCGTCCTCGGGGCCCGAATTGGGCCCTATTGGGCCTATTAAAAAAATAATAACCAGGGCCATAGGGAAATTTATTCTCCAGTCCACATCTAGAATTACCCGTCTCTTCTGTCTCATAACTGCAGACGAGCAGCTGAGGTGTTCATGCCACAAACTTCTTTTTTATAACAACAGCATACATGCCGGGGTGCTGGTTTGGCCTGGTGGTCAGCACCCCATATACTTGCTTCTGCCGGTCCAGGTTCAAATCCTGCCTGTGACCAGTTTGCAGAGTGTCTTCCCCTACTCTCTCACCCCCTTTCACAAGCCTATCCACTGTCTCTCTCCTATCAATAAAGGCATAAAATGCCCAAAAATATACATTAAAAAAAAAAAAACAGCATACATGCCCACCATCCAGAGCTGTAAGCTTATTTTAGTGGGTAAACTCTGACATTATGGATGATTGTCCATACACTGAAGATATTTTTGCCACATTTTCACCTGATTTATACACTGTCCATTGAAAACAGCGCTGAGACCCACTTATGGGGCCCCACCCACAGGTTGAGAACCGCTGCAGTAGTAGATTGTATCTGGAGCTTGATCCTTCAGAGATTGTTTTTATATAATGGTCAATATGTGAGACAGGATACCTCAGGATAGATTTATCATTTAGAAAACAGTGAGTGAGTGAAACAGAGGGTCAGAGCTGGACGGATGAAGAACGTTGAGTTTTGATTAATTAAAAAGCTGACTCATGAGCTCTAAAGACACCGTTTGAATTATGAAATCACACAAAGGCCATTTTCGAATTTGCGTACTATACTAGCAGTGCGTACTGATTCGACCGAAATGTAGTATGCAGTATGCAGTATGCGAATAAATGTCAAAGTTGCAGTATGCGAAAAATACCCGGATGACGTACTGATCGGGAAAATTCCACAGTATGCATCAGACCAGTCTGCTTCGCCTACTGTTACCCACAATGCAATGCGGCGGAAGCGAAGCTTCAACAACCGGAGCAGCACACGAAAAGAAATATATATGCCACTGCTTATCTTTACCTTTTCAACAGGTAATAGTGTTTAATAAGTTGTAAAATTGTAAAAAAGGTCAGCTGTTGTTGTTTTTCCGTTAACGGTTCATTACGGCCGAACGGTGGTGTTACGTCCGTCTGCGGCATTATCAGAGTAAACCACAGAGAAGTCTTACATTTTACCATTATGTTCTGTATTTTTCCTCTCTAGTACCTTAAATTTTCCCTCTTCTCCTCATTCTTAATACTGTATTGTGCATGTGATGTTTAGTTTTGAACT